>JAFIRS010002839.1:0-176606 GCA_018342105.1 Gonioctena quinquepunctata | reverse complement strand
ACTATAAAAAAGGTTGTAATAAATCTGGACTGAGTTTTTGATATAATTTCTCTTGTTAAAACTGTTCTGGTTTTATATGCATCATTTCAAGAAATGTTCTTACTCTTGGATTTCCTTATTTGGTCGGAATCTCAACGTTGTTAGTGTCAAACTTATGTTGATTTTTTTTCGTGTTTGAATAACACTGAATTATTCTTTTTTTATATGTATCATTTCAAGGAATTTTCTTATTCTTGGATTTCTTTCATTGGTCGAAATTTCAAAGTTGTTAGTGTCAAACTTATGTTGTTTTTTTTTCGTGTTTGGATAAGGCTGTCATGTCAGTTTTGAGTACTTGTATTCGCTTTTCCAAGTGTTGTTTTGTTTGACCTATATAGGTACTTTGACAGTCAATACATGGTATTCTATATACTGTATGAGTTGGTATGTTCTTCATTACTTGGTTTTAATTTTAAATAAATGGTATTAATCGTATTTTGTAGTCGATGTGAAATAGTTTGAACATCACGCAAAAACAACTGGACCGATTTCGATGATCCATTTGAGCGTATGATTGGACTCAAAAACTGGTATGTAACAATAACACCACATACACACATATATATCTCTATACTATTATAAAATTTAAATTTGTTTGTTTGTTCGAGCATCACGCAAAAACTACTTGATCGATTTTGTGTTACAATAAACCACATTTTTTCTCAACCAAGTGCAACCAATATAAGGTGAGCTCCCATTCCAAAAACATATTCCCCTTGTATAACGGGATAACTGGATAACAAGATAATGGGATAACGAGATAACGGCTCAATGGGGTAATGGGATAATGGGATATAGGCAAAACGGAATAATGGGAAAACGGGATAATGGAATGACCGCAAAGCGGTAAAACGAGATAACGGATGACAGGATAACGGCATAACGGGATAACGGAAAACTGGATAAAGGGATACAGGATAACGGGATAACGGATGACAGCAAACGGAATAACGGATAATAGGCTTGGATCCCAATGTGTTAGAACAACCTCCTAAATATTTGAAAATTTACTCTACGTTATTCTTGAAATATACTATACGAGATTTTTACTTTTTTTGTCAGAACGCACCCCACATTCCTGCTTTCTAATTTAATAGCGGAAGAAATAAAACAGTCGTTTTTATTGCGTTGATTCAGTCGAGGGTATTACATTATTTTACGTTAAAATAACTTGTTTGATCGCCGTCATCACAAATTCATGTTCAATATATTTTCCTTCATTCAATTTTATTGGTAATATAACCGATCCAATATACTGAATTAGGTTCCCCTGGGCGTCCCTGAGGTGATATTGCAAATCATAATTAATTTTCATACCTCGAGCAATACTAATATGAGCCAAAGACACTTGACCTCCCGTATCTATTAATATATTCCTCAAAATTCCTGCTACTTCTGAATTAATTACGTTTTTCTGTTCGTCACCTCCATCGTAGGATAGTATATTCTTCTCCTGCCTCTTTCTATTTAAATAGTCATTTCTGCTATTTCCTTGATTTCTTGCGCAGCTTTCCCCTGCGGCGTGTTGAAAGCAGCTCTTCCATTTAAACTCCTGTTATATCTGGACATTTTTCCATACTTTCTATTTCCATTGGCATAACTATTTCATGTTTGTTTTCTGTCATTCACTCTCCCAAAATTCTGATATCGGTTTCCCTTTGAATGGTTGGCAAACGTACGTCCTTGTGCGATCATTCTTCCCTGAGTTCGAAATCTATTTTCCTTTGAATAGTTAGTAAACCTCTGGTCCTTGTTTATTTATTCTTCCATACTTTCGAAATCTGTTTCCATTAGCTTAGTTGGAAAACCATTGTCCTGATTCATTTAATCTCTCATTTCGAAATCTATTTCTTTTTGGACAACTATAAGACATATGTCCAGGTTCATTACAAGAAAAACATAGAGAATTTTTCTTATTACAATTTTCTTCGTCATTTCCTTTTCTTTTGCAATGGGTACACACTATTACATTCGCATTGAAATTTCAAAAATTCATGTTTTCTGGATTTGACAGCTTCTCAATTAATTCTTCCTTTTCTGCTAATTCGATGGCTCCTTTTAAATTGAGAGGACTGGCAGATAAAACTTTTTTCCTAACAGGATCTAACATTTCCATTGAAAATTGCACAAGGGTATCCTGTTCATGTTTTTGCCTCAATACATCGTCAACTCTATTAATTCCTGTAAATTTCTATATTTTCGCTGCGCATATTATCAATCTTATGAAAAAATTCCTAACTGATTCATTATTTTTCTGATTACAATTGAAAAATTCTTCTTGTTCTTCTCCAGGTATCTTCAATCTGCTGAACTGTTCCAATAATTCTTTTTTGAATTGTTTCCAATTTACTGTAGTTTTTAAGCTATCGTCTGTTTCTATAAATATTCTGGCGATTCCTGTCAATTTTAATCTAACTATGGAACTTGTTTGACTGTCTGTCCATCTTGCTACAGCTGCCAAATACGCAATTTCACGAATAAAATATTTGATATCTGTGGTACCATTATAAAAAGGTACGTTGTCCGCACTGATAGTGATTGTCGGTTCATACATAACCCTACTAGTCCACGGCACTGTTGTCAGAGTTTCCATGGTTTGATAATTTCAATGAAAATCCCCATTGAATAAATAGTATATTAAAGTATAAGTGGATAAAAAGGGCTTTAAAACACGCGCGATTTTTCGAGCACGACGGCGCAGCCGGAATGCTCGAAATAGAGCAAGTGTTTTTAAGACCAGTTATCCACGAATACTTTACGCTATTTTCTTTTATTCGTGCACTTTAAAATCATATATACTGGTATTATTACTACAAAAAATAGAAATAAGAACTAATAATGCAAAATGGTTGAATTGTGATCAGTGTGACATCAGTATACCTTTCGTTGTCATGGAAATGAGAAAAACAGATATTTATTTGCAATTTGTTATCAAAGATCAATATTTGTTGTCACCAGAGCTCAAAAATGAATTATTCTAATATCGATTTTTTGAATAGTGAGGCAGAATCGCGGTTAATACCGCGAAAATCCAGTGATATATATAAAAAAGGATATGAAAAGTTCATCAAATGGATGGAGGAGCAAGAGGTATCACATATAAATGAACGAGTTGTTAGTAATATTTTATTTGACGTTACTCCTGTCAGATCAATAATAAAAAATTTGTCATTTAGACTTCACGTTTTTCGATTTGTTGATGTTGCCATGATAACTTTAAAAAACGCGCGTTTTTTAAAGTTCGATTTAAACACGCTGAGGCGTGCTTTAAATGGGTAAAAAGGGGCACCAATAAAAAAAATCAACCTGCCTTTCCAAATACTTTCTGAGATCAGCTTTGTATAAACGCTATACAGGGTGAGTCAGAAGTACTTTGACAAACTTCAGGAGGTGATTCCTCACAATATTCTAATATGAATTGTCTTAATAAATATATGTCCGGAAACGCTTCGTTTCCAAGATACAGGGTGTTGAAGTTTGATTTTTATTTTCGTTTTTTTTTCAATAACTTTCGAAATACTGACCTCAATTGAACGAAAATTGGTACTGAGAGGGTTTTTGAGGAGTCGAATTCGAACCTGATGTTATTATTGCTCTCACTCGTAGGGGGTGCCACCTACACTACTTTTTCTTTTTTTGAAGATCCATTACTTTTTTTACGTACTTCTAGCACATTTTCCAGTGAAAAAATAAGTTCCTCTATGATATCTACGTAAAAAAGCTATCCCTGTTACAAGTCGCTATAAGCAACCGTTTTCTAGATATTTGGACTTGAAAATTTCAAGTCGATTATTCGATAATCGATGCGTGTTGAAGTTATTACCATTATTTTGCATTTTTCACAAGAATGCTTAGGAGATGAATTTGACGTTTAAGTAAGTAGTTTTGGTTTTTTGTAGGGGGCGCCACCTATTCTATTTATTTTTACTCATTTGAAATAGTTATTTTTGTATCAAGGGTGCAAAATCTGTATTTGTTTTAATAAAATTTGCAAGAATGATCAACATTTTATTCCAAGAAATTTTGAATATGTAGAATAAAATAAAATAAAGGAAACTAAATTGTATTCAAATAAATTGTTCAAAGTGTCCACCTTCAGCGAAGATACAGGCATTCAGTCTTCTAGTCATTGAATCTCGTACCCGCTAAAAAATTATTGATGTGTTTCTTATTGTTTCACAGGCGTCGACTATTCGGTTCCTCAGATTTCCCTCGTTCGCTACTGGAGTTTCATAAACTAGTGACTTCAAATGTCCCCAAAAATGAAAATCTAGCGGGTTTAGATCTGGGGATCTGGTGCTCACGTCTGGTTAGGGTCTTCTACACCCCTACCGATCCATCGATTTGGATAGACAGTGTTGAGGAATTCCCTGGCTACAACGCTAAAATGGGCCGGAGCCCCATCATGCATAAACCACATTCGAATACGAATTTCTAATGGTACATTCTGAAGTAGTGCCGGCAATTCATTTTCTAAAAAGTCTCTGTAAGTTGCGCCATTCAGTCGGAACGGAAGAAATAAAAGACCTATCAAGTAATTATCAATTATTGCCGCCCATACATTTACAGAAAATTGATACTCATAATGTCTTTCACTAACTGCGTGCGGATTTTCCAGAGTCCAAGCATGGTTGTTATGAAAGTTTGTGATAGCATTTTGGGAGAAGTTTGCCTCCTCCGTGAAGAGTACATATCTTAAAAATTGAGGATTTCCAACCAATTTTCTCAAAAACCACATAGTAATGCGTTGGGGAAAGACTCGTGGCAAAAGAGCTTGTACGCTTTGAATATGGTATGGATGAAATTGTTGATCGTGGATAATTCTCCAAACTGCAGACTGAGTAGAATTGAGAGCTTCAGCAATTAATCTTGTACTTGTTTCAGGATTCTCCTCGAGAGCGTTCAAAACAGTTCCTTCTTAAAGCTACCTGTTTCTGCCAAACGACGGTGGAGACTGGTAAATTTCGGAGCTGAAAGAAGTACACGATCAGGAAATCGCTCCTGGTTAATACGTCTTGCTTAGCGCGTAATAACGTCAACACGCATCGATTATCAAATAATCGACTTGAAATTTTCAAGTCCAAATATCTAGGAAACGGTTGCTTATAGCGACTTGTAAGAGGGCTAGCTTTTTTACGTAGATATGATAGAGGAACTTATTTTTTCACTGAAAAATGTGCTAGAAGTACGCTAAAAAAAGTTACGAATCTTCAAAAAAAACGGGTAGGTGGCGCCTCCTACGAGTAAGAGCAATAATAACACTAGGTTCGAATTTTACACCTCAAAAAACCTCCCAATACCAGTTTTCGTTCAATTAAGGTCAGTATTTCGAAAGTTATTCGAAAAAAACGAAGATAAAAATCAAACTTCAACACCCTGTATCTTGGAAACGAAGCGTTTCCGGATATATATTTATTTGGACAATTCATATTAGAATATTATGAGGAATTACCTCCTGAAGTTTGTCAAAGTACTTCTGACTCACCCTGTATATGTTTTGATTTTCCACTGTTCAAACCCTCTGTACTGATTTTACTTACTGAATGCTTTTCTCATTATTTTTTTCCAATTTTTCAATACTTTTCTGACCTTATTTGTTACCAAAGGATTATATTTTCTAAATGTTTCTACAATTCAATTCCTTTTAGCGTTCAACAGGCAATATTATAAAAAAAATATATTTGCAATAATATTTTTCCAGATTAATTTCCAATATAACAACAATGTGCAAACCACAATTTTAACCACACAAATTCTGATAGTATTATTACGAGATAAACAATTTCTACTATATTTTCATTCTTATTTGCATCGAGAAAATTTTAGTTTGACATCCTTTGCGAAAATTGACATATAAGCGTTATTTTTCTGTCCATATCTGACACCAATGTTACGACTGCTTGTTAGTTGTTAAAGCTAAGCCTCAACTATTCTGGGCGGTGTTAATCTATTGACCAATAACTGGACAACCTCCCAGAGCGGCTTGAGAAGCTATCACACTCAGTATATATGAAGCGTGGGCCTGATTCTGACAGTACAATTACCTATCAGATAGTTCAGAAACAATAATACACTTAGGTCTTTTAATAACATATATGTATTTTCTAAAGAATAATAACAACAACTTATACCCATGGTATAATTTAAGGAGAAAATGTACAGAACTTCAGAATGAATTTAATATATAAAGTATACTTAAGTGTGAAACAAATACCGTAAAATAACTGTTATTCAGTTACTTTGGCGATTACTAATACTACTACTTCTTCGAATCAATAGTTGAATCTACTATGAAATCAATAGGGGAATAGTTCTTTATCACCATTTACATATATACCTTGCCAAATAAACAGTTTTGATTTCTCACCCTCGACTGGAGAACACACCACGTTTTAATATTACTTGATTATTCTTTTGAATTACTGATTTTTATTACGCGTTCACTGGTTCGTAATATGATTGTAAAATTTGAATTATATTCGTTGAGTTATTACTGAGATAATTTCGGTTGTTTACACTTCCACTATTTTCTGCATACTTTTGATAAATTGGCTACTTTATGAATAATTCACGAAGTCTACACTCACTTCGTATCAGAAGGTAGCTATGCATCTTCACTAGATGAACTTTGATTCTACTCTAATGCGCTTCATACTCTGAAGGCTTTTACTAAAGCTGAACTCTCTTTCTGACTCTGATCTGATCTAAGCTCTAATGAACCCTGTTTACTTTTGACTTCGGTCTTATATAGAATCTCCCCACTATGACCCCTTTTCAGTCTTGAATATCGGCGGTGTTGCTCCTACAGTAATGAATTACAACTTCGGACATTAATTTCCACCGCGGTATATTTCAACCGAAGTCTCAATCTGCTTACTTCCCAGGTTTCGCCACTAATTCCTCTAAGGTCTCATAAATTTCTAGACGCGGTTCAAGCCGAAACGTCGAAATTATCCAATTTTAAGAACTTCACACATATATATATATATATATATATATATATAAATCAAACACATTTCACTTATTAGGGGGGGAAGGAAATCAGCGATAAATAATAAAAGTCGGAAAATAGCTTGCAGGGTTTATTGTTGACAAAAAAAACTATGCAATGCCTCATTCAACTTTATACATGTTTGTTATTTACAAATATATCTTCAAGTACGTACACCAAGACACAAGTTTTGTCGTTTTTCGGTAAAAAAAGTCAGTGAGCTTAGGCTGCCGGCTTCTCGTCACCGACGTTAGATGCTCCCGTCGCCGTCGAGACGGTGTCGTCAGGCTTTGAGGAACACACCAACGAGGGGAACTTCTTTTCCAATGCCTGTCTGTACTTCGGGTGGCTGAAAATAAACAAATAACACCATACAAAATGCCACGATAAAGGTCGAATCCGTTATGGTTTCTCATGATTCGTCTACCAAATCAACCAAAAAAACAACTTTTTTGATCATTAGTTTACGATTTTCGACCTGAATCAGAAAAACTAGAAAGAATATTTTAGTGTTTGATGTGACGTAATTTGTAGATGTCACCGAAAATAGCTGTGTAACATCAGCGCGTAACATTATGCCGTTCCATCAGTTCTTCGATTCTTTCAAGAAAGATGGACATTGTAGCTGCAGCAGAGAGACGCTGGTGGCGAACACAATTATATACAAATACGTGTAACTCCTCAGGAATAGTAATAGTATTTGGGGTGCATGGTATCACACAATAGTAGTTTATGTAACAAGTATGCAAAATTAAGCTTCAGCGGACGAATCGGAATCTTTACTATATGTAATATGATGTCCGCTAAAGCTATTTGCATACCTGTTGCATAAAAAATTTGTTTGTATTAGTTTTCCAAATAAACATAACGGAAACGCCATACATATTTTCTTCGCGTGCTTACAGATTTTTTCTGACTACACATTTTAGAAAATAAAGTTCTTTCCAATTTCTTACGGAAAATAGAGTTATGGCATATTTTATTGAATATTAATGAAGACCACTTTATAGACATTTTGAGAGAAATATTTGCAGAAGTTAAAAAAAATATATTCATCAATAGTTTTACAAGCGAATTATTCTCAATTTTGAAGTAAAAAAATGGAACAAATGGTCTGGAAAACTCGTGAAAAAAACAATATACCATATTTCCAAATTACTGCAAATATTGGTCAGACACATGCACGCATAAATACATTTTTTGATTTTCACAATTACTCCTTCAAAATCGCTGATAAGTCAAAAGAACTCTTGCATTATGCTAAACATTTTCAATTAACATCAATACGATAGTGTGAGGAAGCTTTGCAAAAATGTAGCAAGCGATTGTTTATCAATAACACGTTGGTCAAATTCTTGAAATATTAGTGTTTATCGTTTCTGAAATTAGTATTCCAAAAGAATATTTCGGAGGAAATTTCTGTCACTACTATTTCAAATAATCTATAGTTTATTGCGTTCCAGGAAACGCAACGTGAGGGTATCAATTATAAGTTTTCTGAATAAATAAACAGAGTCCGCAAAAGTGTTACCATGACGGCTTCAAATCCGCTAAAGTAGCATTTTGTGGAGCGTGTACAAAAATAGTAGTTTATGTAACAGGTACACAAAATGAGGTTTTAGCGGACGAATCGGAATGTGTAATTCAGATATAGAAATTAGTAAATATTTATACATATATATATATATGTATATATATATATATATATATATATATATTATATATATATATATATATATATATATATATATATATATATTTCACAATCGACATAGATATGTATTCTCTAGGTACCTACTGCTAGTTCGCTCATTCCTTCATATTTTGTGAAGCATAATATGTGATGAATCGCAACAAATATCACAGAATACAGAATCTGATTATATGAATTCAAATAAATAATTTTTATCGAAATGTCTTTTTCACCAATGATCATAAACCTTCTCACCTAATTCCATATACAATCGGGTTGTAGACGGCGTTAGCCTTGGCAAAAAGCGAACACCAGATAGTAGCCAGCGGGCTTATTTTTGAGTTTCCGAAAATTCCGGTGAAGTTCGTAACCAAGTAAGGGGTCCACGCCATGAACCACAGTGTAATGGTCATGAGTGCGATCTTGGCTAGTTTGCATTCAGCGCTCGTCTGGGAGGCCTCCGACGATCTTAAAGAGGCCACGTTCATTTTCTTGGCCTGGTCGCGCATGGATTTCTCGTGGGCAGCCACAGCCTAGAAGAAGAATAGGACTGATAACTTTAATTTGTTCATCTTGTTCCATATGACTAAAATCATCAAAATAGTGAAACAATCTGAAAGTTGAGGGAGTTTCGGCCACCATATTGGCGCCACCGTTTTGAATTTTCAAACTTCAATGGGAAATTCGTCTCAGCGATAGTAAACTTTATCTGACGAGGAGCCTTCATTCCCTATATTTAGCGTCACAAAGTTTGACAAGGATGGGAAGGAATTGTGTCCGTTTCTAAATGCTCCGTTTTACTAATTCATTAATTCACAATTATCATTCACTGCTCGCGAACTCACCCAAAAACCTAAAATATATATATATATATATATATATATATATATATATATATATATATATATATATATATATATATATATAAATTTTTCACTATCAAATCAATTATGTTTGTATCTGGAACCGATTAATAAAAAAGTTCCTTGAACTGGAATCGAACCCGAGCCACCGCCTGATAGACTGGCACGCTAATCACTACTCCACGAGAACTTTTCTTGATATTCTGAAAATAACGAATTTTAATATTTCGTCCTGTTGCAAAAATGTATCTATCTCAAGCGTGCCATTTTCAACAGCCTGCTACCTTTTGAAACATAAAAGTGAAATGCTCAAGAAATATTATGATCAATGTTCGACTAATATAAACAGAAATTTAATGACACTATTAATGCTAATTGAGATTACTCGGAAGTGGGAATAAAAAGAAAAGCATGCTAATCAGAAAATTTAAACAATGATTATTGCTTAGTTTACTACGAACTGCAGAACTATTTATATGCCATAATGTACACTTTATGCGAGAAATATTTGATAATTTTTTTTCACGAATCTCGTGAAAAATATATTCACTCCCATATTGAATATTTGAATTACCCTCTCTCATCCAAATTATAAAGATATCTTTTTCCATCGTTCAAAAGATTTTTAGGAGGTATTCATGAATAAATGAAATGGAACAATCATAGAAAAATCCAGTACCCAGTTACGCTTCATTTTCATGAAATTATTCGCATTTCAAAGAATATTGTATCTAGTAAAAATAATTTGGTATATAAAACACCAGTTACAATTTATCTAGAATACTTTGTATTTCTGGATATACTTGAAATAATTCTGCAAATGTATTACCTGTACTATGAAGAAATAAGAGTAGATAATCAAAATCAACGGAAGGAAGTAAACGAAGAATCCGTAAGCAACGATGTAGCTTCGGCTTACGATATCCCTTGATAGATAATCCGTGCCGCAGGCAGTCATATTGCCTTCGGGGACATACCTGCAAAATATCGATAATTTAAGAAATTTCTCGTCAGACATTTTGAATTAAAAAAATGCAAAGACGGCAATAGTAAATGTCCGTTATTCTTCAAACAATAACGAATTTGACTACATCTATTAGTGATACTGATGAACATTGAACCAATCGAACTATCTAAAAACAACATGGGTGAACCCTGATTTAAGTTCGGACAGGAAAAAATCAATACTGAAATATTGTATTGGGGATACATAAACATTTCAACCCTAAACAGTTATTAAGAAGGTATTGCTGTAGAACTGTCTTTATGTGTTTTTTTTAATTTCTCGGGGAAGACAACTAAATAAAAAAAAACTGAGGACGTAGAACTGCAATTTATGAAGAAAAAAAACATCAATTATTTCGATTAGAATAACAGCTGAAACAGTTGTTTTATAAAAATTGTTTTACAGGGTTCACAAATCATTTGGAAATTAGCAAATTTTTCTCGCTAATTACAATTCACGCACGCTTCCATTTTTTTACATTATGCATATTGCAGATTTATCGAACTAACTAAAAAAATTATTCTTTAGGAATCATTTGGTGTGGAATAGTGTGATTTCAATATATATTTTTATTTTTCAATGTGTCCCAATGTTTCTCTTCGAAAGGTTTTAATCAATTAAATTCCATCAGCATCAGACGGAAATGTTTCTTTATTATAAATTATACACTAAATCATATTATTAGGATTCAATATCTCTATCTGTCTATGTATCTACCCTCCATTCAGTCATAGCATTTTTTACCTGACTACGGCAGTCTATGTATATTTGTATTTAGGTACGTATGTTCCAACGTAGCGCCTAAACTACTCATCCGATTTTGATGTCGGAGGTATCAATCGATTCGTTATTATGGTCCGGGTGACATAGGCTACGAACAAAATCAATATGACGGATGTTACATCCAAAAAAGTAGGGGCTCTGAGTTATATTTTTTTTTTTGCTATCGTATCGAGTTGGATGTCAAATGGACAAAATTCTGAGTTCATAAATATAAGTATAGTACAATATTAAATATAAAATATACATACTTATTCTAGGTATTCTTTACATTACATTAATTTCTCATTAGCTTATTTTTTATTTAGTTAGTGATCTATCAATGTGTATGTAATGTAAATACACAATTTCAAAATTTCATAAACATAATTAATAAAATATCAAACTAAACAACCATTATTCCTCATTTATACATTTCAATTGTTTCTCGGTAGGTATTTGTATTCATAATTACTTTGTATTTAGGTACGTATGTTCCACCAACTACTCATCCGATTTTGATGAATGAGGTGTCAATCGATTCGTTATTATGGTCCGGGTGAACAAAATCAATATGACGGATGTTACATCCAAAAAAGTAGAGGCATCTGATTTTTGTTTTGTTTGCTATCGCATCGAGTTGGATGTCAAATGAAAGAGAACAATCTGAGTTCATAAATATAGTACAATATCAAATATAAAATATATCTATTCTCGGTATTCTTTCTAGAAACTTATGTGATTTGACCATCACAGTAATGAATCTATTCCTCCAAAAATATCAGTGGTAGTAGTAGGGCTTTAACTGAAAAAAGACACACGTAGAATATTGTTTGAAAAAGCTAGTTAGTTTGAAGGATTTTCAAACTTTCAATTCAGAATTTTCTGTAATAAGTAGTATATATATAGTCAGTTGTTTATTTTCTTGAACCACTATATATGTTGCTTTTTTTCCATTCTTGGATATAAGGTTCATTTAAACAGCGGAGGTTGTTATTTCATATTCTTTAATAATGATAACCAACCGTTTCAGCCAGGATTTTGACAATTACATCCGGGTACAGGTTTTAATCTGTGTGTGCCCGTGTGTAATTGTTTTTATAATTTGTATTTCAACATGATGTTTGTGCTGATGTCTGACTCATTGAGAAAGGCCAAAACCCTGGCTGAAACGTTTGGTTATCATCATTAAAGAATATGAAATAACAACATCCGCTGTTTAAATGAACCTTATATCCAAGAAAGGAAAAAAAAGCAATATATATATATATATATATATATATATATATATATATATATATATATATATATATATATATATATATATTGTGGCTTGTGGCTCAGTGGTACGAGCGTTGGTCTTGTGTCCACTGTTTCCACCCGGTGCGGGTTCGAATCTCGCAGCTGGTGAGAAATTTTTCAAGGTCCCAAGAGTGGTTTCGGATTCCACTATAAAAGGTAAGGGCCCGGTGATCTCAACTCGTACAAGTTTTCTTTAACTTCTGAAGGTTGGTCAAACAACTAAGAAAGCTGTTAAAATCAATTTTACAAATTTTACAATATATATATATATATATATATATATATATATATATATATATATATATATATATATATTATATATATACAGTGCTAGTCAAAAGTCCCCTCCCCCCCTCGTATCTTTTGAACGGGTATACTTATAATAATGAAGTTTGGAGGGTGGAAATAAACGGATGTAGTCAACTGGTCAACTGGTCATAACAGGTGACGCAATAGTCATAAATGACGTCACAAGGCCACTGTGACCAATAATTTTAAATGGGACCCTATGGCAAGTGACAGCTCGTTTAAAGGTATTGAAAATACCTATTCAGTCATACCAATTTTGTTTGGGTTTCGGCTGATTTTGATTGATAAATTGAAGAAATACGAAAATTATAGTTTCGCATTTAATTAATAAAGATTTTAAAGTACGCCTCTGGTTAATTGTCAAAAAGGTTGACGTTTTTGAATTCTCTACTTGTCAAAAGTGTTTATACCTTGAAAATTTACCTAAGCTATTGTTTAACGAGACGTTTAAGTGTTTACATAGGCAAAATGGTACGTACTGTAGCCGACAAAGTAGCAGCTATCTTAATAATTGGTGAATGTAGAAACAATTTCCATGCAGCGGAACGACTGTTTAATGAGAGGTACCCCGATCGCCCTATATCGAGGGTTTATTTGAGGGAGCTTCTTCGGAAGTTTGAAGCATCAGGTAGTGTTCAAGATGCCAAACGATCTGGTCGACCAACAATTAGTGATGACAAAAAAATTGACATAATTGGAGAAATGGTAGTAAACCCTACTTCTTCCACAGCCCAAGTTGCGTCTGTCTGTGAAGTCAGTCAAAGGACAGTACATAGGGTGTTGGCTAAAAACAAATTTCATCCATACAAATTAAAAATGGTGCACCAACTTTCAGATGATGACCCCGACCGAAGACTAGAATTCTGTGAAACTATGTCCAATAAAATGAACCAACAACCAGGCTACATACAGACAATTTGTTTTAGTGACGAAAGTACTTTCTTTCTCAATGGAATGTTAACACTCAAAATGTGAGGTATTGGAGTGACACAAATCCTCACATCTTTCGTGAAAACATACTCAATTTCCAGAAAAGTAAATGTTTGGGCAGGTATTTTGGGAAACCACATAGTTGGGCCTCTTTTTCTCAATGCTAACTTAACCGGTGAATTGTATCTGGAGATGTTACAAAATGATATTGAGGCGTTAATTCTTGAAATTCTAGAAGATAATCCAGATGAATTCGACAACTTGGAAATAACGTTTCAACAAGATGGTGCTCCTGCACACTATTACGGTGCAGTAAGACGTTACCTAGATGAAGAATATCGTGGTAGATGGATTGGACGACGAGGTTCGATCGAATGGCCAGCTCGGTCACCGGACCTTACACCATTAGATTTTTTTCTATGGGGGTACTTGAAATCTAAGGTTTACGCTACAGCACCTGACAGTATTGCCATTCTGAAACAACGAATTGTTGAAGAATGTAGGGCAATTTCCGCTGACACACTGGGACGAGTACGACAAGAGTTTAGCGATAGGATGCATTACTGCCAGGAAGTAGATGGAGCACATTTTGAACACTTATTATAAGAACTGGTTCTTAAATCTTTATTAATTAAATGCGAAACTATAATTTTCGTATTTCTTCAATTTATCAATCAAAATCAGCCGAAACCCAAACAAAATTGGTATGACTGAATAGGTATTTCCAATACCTTTCAAACGAGCTGTCACTTGCCATAGGGTCCCATTCAAAATTATTAGTCACAGTGGCCTTGTGACGTCATTTATGACTATTGCGTCACCTGTTATGACCAGTTGAGAAGCCTACATCCGTTTATTTCCACCCTCCAAATTTCATTATTATAAGTATACCCGTTCAAAAGATACGAGGGGGGGAGGGGACTTTTGACTAGCACTGTATATATCTATGAAATGTACCTATAATAAAAACATTATCTGGCGCTTATTCAATATATTTTCTAGTAGTTTTTACCTGTTCCATCCGAAGAAAGGTGCGATGGTCCATCCAATTGACATCGCCCATATCAACAGAATCCGTAGCATAGCTGTTTTCTTGGTCAGCGGTTGAGCACTCAATCCTTTGACAATTACGTTGTATCTGTCCAAGGCGATAAAAACCATAGTCCAAATCGAACCACACCCATAAAGTGAGCCAAACATACCGTAGAGTTCACAGAAAAACGGACCTTGAAGATAAAAAAATATATTTTAAGTTGAATAAACTTTGAATTGAATTACAAAAGGAACATTTGTTTTTGTTGTTATCCAAACAACAAAAAAGTGTATATATATATTTTATATATATCCGAACACACATATACAGTGTCTGTCATAAAGTTGGCTACATATGGGAAAAACATTTGTTATTGAAATTTCTGAAAAACTCTAATGGCGGTTCGTTTCTGCATGTCTCACAACTGAAAAATCTGTTGCGACTTATTACACGTGACCTCAGATTTGGCGGGAAGTAAAAAAAGTTGTCTTTGGTGCCGAAAAATGGGTCAAATTGACAAGATATCAAAAAAAATTATTGAGAAAATGTGTTTGAACCAGATTGAAAAAAAAACAAAAATACCATTTTATTCCTCTACCCTTACTAAGAAACATTATACATTCTTGTTTTATCTGGAAACATAAAATTCCATGATTAAGTTATTTTGTGGCAGTATTGTGACTCACCCAAAACCCAAGTTTCGTAATAGCAATTGATAACCATAGGAGGGGACATTGTAGCCATCATCAAAAAGTCAGAGAAAGCCAGATTAACAACCAGCAAGTTCGATGGCGTCCTCAGAGCCTTCGTGCTGCTGAAAATGTAGACGACCATGCCGTTGCCGATGACGGAGATGAAGCCCAACACTCCGATCATGAAGCCCAAAATGCCGTGCCACAGAGGGTTCATCGGAGGAAACTGGTACCAGTAAGCGTCGACCATGTGAAGCATGTCGGGCAGCACTTTATCCACGACTGTCATGTTACCGCCGAAGCCGGCCGCCCTTTGGGCTGCCCAAGAGGCAAAGCTCGGTTCTCCCATCACGGACATTGTGATACTGAAAATAACGACGAAATTATAGTTAGAATCTCAAAAATCTCTCAGATTTGCTTTTTACTGAATACCACCATAAATTTGTTCATTTAATAAGAACCTTATATGCTGGATTTCTGTTTTTTGCGTCTCAGACTCCTGAATTATACATCTGATGTTTCGAGGTTAATCCTAGCGGAATTCAATAATTCACGAGACAGGGAATTCGTTTGAACTTTAATGAAATGTTAAAGTTGAAATTTATATTTTTTTTACACACGCTTTATTAGCTTCACCTGTATGTAGGTATGTATGTAACGGAATCTTTCAAATTAATTTTCACCCACTTCCAGACGTCCGAATCATTTGAAATTTTGCACACGAATTGAGAACCGATTACAATACAATAACTTTTTAGCTATAACCTGGTATTCCCACCATGATCGTAAGAAAAAAAATATCTGATTACCATTACCAAGATTTGGTGAAGTCACTGGTAAAAATGCCAAATTTACCATCCAAAGATTTGGTGAATGGTCTTTTTTCACCAAAAGTTATTACAGACCTTATAAGGTTGGGGTACGCAGAAGCTGAAGAGATCTACAATCTACTTTCCCCAAAAATTAGTAAAAACTTCTCATGTGGATGAATTAATCGATAAGTACTTCTCTCCCGTAGTTGGAAGGTTTAAAAACACGCTCTTCTAGCAATATGGACTAAGAAATTGTGGTGGTCATGAAAAGAATCCTCCTTTAACTCCTTAACTCGATTTTTGTTTATGGGATCTGGACAAATTTAGTGAGGATTATTATTTTTTATTTCACCATAGCTTACAGACTCAATTTACCATAGTAAACAGACTCAATTTACATTATTGCGACGTAATGATTCCGTACTCTCGATGACCAGAATGAATGGTCTGTTAATAGGTGAAACGACGTCATCGGGTTCACCAAAATGTTTATAGACGTTCTAGGTATTGACCAGGATGTTTATCATTTTGAGCATTTTCTTTAAATTCATTTTCCGCATATTTTGTGTTGCAATTCTGTCGGTATTTCATTTAAATATATATATATATATATATATATATTATATATATATATATATATATATATATATATAGTGTAGATAATGAAACAGTGCCAAAATATAATTGGAATCATATTCCAAAAAAACAGTGGGGCTCGAACCATGTCTACCAAAACACAGCAATTCGAAGGTACAAAAAATGAACTCAACAATTTTTTTTTCGTGCGAATTAATAGGCAAAATCTTTTTTTTTTATTAGCTGGTCAAATTATTGTAGACAAAACCTTCCGAATATTCTCACTGATTAGGAAACCCCCGCTGGGTATCTCTTAATGAAATCAAAATTCTATTTTTAATTTTAAATATAATTGAAAAATAAATTATAGCCCGGTCTACAAATCTCAAGCGAATTCTCAAATAATTTGACCACTACAATACGCGATAACCGTAATCGCATTGACAATTGTGAAATGATTGGGAGCTACGGCGGGCTTCGTTACCAAACTTGATCTCAATAGTAACTCAGTATAATAACGTGTGTATATAACGAAAGCAAAGTAGCACGCCTAGATCTTCAAATCATAAGCAATTTGGGTAATTATTTATAAAGTTGCAACACTGATGAGTATATGATGTCACATTGTTTTCCAGCCCTTTCCCGTCGGATCATATTCATTAAATAAATATAAATAAAGTTTTCTAGATTTTTTTCAATCAGAAGGATTTGTGAATTGACTGATCTACGTAAGAACTGAAAATTATACGAATGCTCATACCACGGATCTTCTGCATGACCCCACAAAAGAAAATGTAATTAGAAACATTTTTTTTCATTGGTGATAGTATTTGGCTTGATGAATGTTTACCCCCTTCAAATAACCATAATTCATCTCAATTCACTACCTACTACTAAGCCACTGGTCTATTATTTGAATATTTCATCTATTCCTATAGTACCTGTTCACTAGCCATCGACATTTCTGAAGAGTATCTGATTCTCTCCCTTTGTAATTATTTGTACTGATCTACATATTTTTGCCGTTATTTAAATGTTTTATCATGCGAAGTAAAACTGAACCTGAACGTTAATCATATCTAAACTACCTTATGAGATAATTGAACAATGTTCTGGTAAACCTCCGGTTGACTCCAATTTACATTATTGCTCATTTAGTATTGTCTACTATCGGAACGATAAAGAACAATTATTTTTAACAAACACATATCAACGGACGCGAATTTTAATGCAAACGTTTAAGGTTTTCCTTAAAAAAAATATACGAAAAATTACATATCAAAATAATTATATTTCCGACCTTTATTTCATTTTGTTATTTCTGGAACAAATAACCCGAAAAGTAGAGCAAAATCCCTAGAAATATGAGAATTGTTTAAGTATTCGTAATGAAATCTATTTATTTTCATTTAGGAAGGTATCCTGAATTGAGTACCTGAAGAAGATACAGAAAAACTGTGACCTCTTTCTTTAGGGACCAATTTTAAATTGAATTCATTATCTAAAAATAATATAAAAGTTCGAAAATCTCCTTAATTTAAATTTTTTATTTATCGGGCGTCTAATTATTAAATGAAAAATTTACCACCATATTAAAATTTGCATGATGGCGACGGGCATATTTTCAAGCTGAACGCTAGTTTTTACGTTTTTCCGTTATGGCGAAATTTTAAGAGGAATTGTGGATACCATAAAAAAACATTTTAAATCTGCTTTAGTGGGCTTTCAAAAATCTCCATTGTTGAATCAAGAATTTTAAATTTGGTATGGATATGAAATTTCACAATTCAAATATATTTCAAGAATTGAAACTATTATATTACGTTTCTGAAGGAAGTCACAAGATACCAAATGCAAGATCAAAAACTCAAAAATACTACAAAAAAAATTCTAAAGTATAAATTGGGAAAATTGTTGCAAGTGTATCATTTGGTCCGCATTGAAGGAAAAATATACACTTTTCAAAGATAAAGGTGATTTTGGCTTCCAAATCAGTCCGTGCATTAAGGAACATGCAAGGACTGATAACTATGAAAAAAAAGTAAAAAACCCGAGTGTATCATAATGTTACCATTCAAGAAATTTTAAACATAATTCAAGAAAAAAATTCAGCGAAATGAGAAAGCTGTAGATCTAAATGTCTTGGATACATTTAGATTTTTACTGGTACGGAATCCTTATGGTGTGGAACTCTTACTCTTTATTTGTATAGAAGGCCCCATTATCCAATGAATTTGTTGATTGTATGAAAGACTGATCTTATATGATGAAAAAATATATTTTACCGTTTTTCAAATGAAGTACGAAGAGAAATGTAAAAACTGTTGGAAATATTCATGAAAAAAACTCATACCAAATTTAATCCCAATCGATTCTGGAGCCTGCATTGGACAGACACATAGATATTTTCAAATTGTTATAGCTATACTATGAGTGGTATACATGATTTCAAATTCAAACTTTCGAACGATTGAATATACATTTTCTCTCTCGTAGTCGTTTCAAAGTAAAATAGATAATCATGAAAATGAAGAGTTCTTGATCCTTGAGACAATAACACACTCACTAAAACGTCTTGAAAATTTCAACGTAACTAAAATATCACGAACTCACCCAAAAAGTGGATGTTCTACGTTATAAGCACGGTTATAGATCGAAAATATTCCAAAATTACAGCGTTCACATTAAAAAATGTTCTTGAAGGCGCGCTTGGCTGCGACTCGTCTTTTCCCGAACCCATTTTGGTCTTTATATCGTCTTCAAGATGCGTTTCTTACGTACATAATCAAATAAGGTAAATCCCTTTCCTAAGGATTCCCTTAGATTCCGTTAATAGAATTATATTTCTTGATAAGTTTTTGAAACTCATTCAAGGTTAAGGCGAAGTTCTATGGAGCTCTATTGGATTACGATAATTCCGAAAGAAAATATACCACACATTCTAAAGTACTGTCAACATTATGAAAAAAATCGGTCAAGAGTGAGTTTGACTCGCACTCCAAGGGTTTAAATTTATCGCTACGGGATCCCCACGATCTTAAAAATAATTGAGTATCCACGAGAAAATTGGAATATTAAAATGGAATACAGAGAACCGCCCACTGGAAACATGGATTTGAATTAGGCTGTGTCATCATGACTGATATTATTTTTGAATAAGTCGAATAATCATCATCCAGTATTAATTCGATTATTTCTCCTGAAGTCGTACGGAACCAACAGGTAGGTATAATAAGGCCACGTTAGTGATCTCATGGGTGTTCCTTTTTTCCCTCTTGAGGAACAGAACCCTGAAAATGATACATGATTCGATTTGATTATCCTCGCGAATATTCATATCACCAAACTTATTTTTTCGTGAAAGAAATCCAACCCTGACTTGACCATCTAATATTGGCTAAGGGTTCTCATACACTGATATTGTAATCCAATCATTAGGCACTAAAAAAGGCATCTGCCATACAAAAGATGGGGTAGAAATGATCTTTATATGTGTTATTTCGTTCCATACCCCAATGAAAAATCCAAGGTTTCGACCTTGGGGGTCCGCCATTTTGGATTAAAGGTGAAAAATGTTTTTTTTTCAAAATAATTCCTCGTGCGACAAAAATGTCCCATACAAATATGAAGAAGACACAGCGACGGACAAGTGAACATAATCTTTTCGCGGTGAATTTTGTAAAAATGATAATATTAATAATCTTCATCAAATTGAAATGATTTTTCTTGTTGCGTATAATTTTTTTACTGCCACTGTGGTATGAATTTATTCAAAGTATTATTAAGATTGGTGTATGGATTTCCGTTCCATGAGTTTTGTAACACCCATCTCATAGAGCAGGTATAGACCGTCCTTCGTTTTTTTATTACGAAAATCGCATTTTTTTTATTTTCGGACACCCAAGTAACATTGAAAAATCTCCAGGCATTTATTATATTCATCTAGGCGAATTGAAAAGTTCTGTGGATATTGTACATGGTCCCCAAGACACGAACCAATGTATTTTTTTAGGAAATATTCCAAATTTACGTGGTTGAATATATTCAACCCTTTCAATGCTCTTTACGTATATATACGCTAGCCGCATAACTGCTCTAGACGTATATATACGCATCGAAAATAAAAATTAGCTAGGATTACTGTATTTGGATACACCTGCTGATAATGTCATTTATATCTCTAATCTGCAAAATCAGTCTAGTTAAATCTTCGGAATATCCAATCTTGGGAAATTCTCCGAAGCGATAAAAAAATTGTAACACTTTAATAAAAAAAATACAATCGCGTTTGTATACCCTTGACCAATTATAATGGTACAATTTTTGTTTTGCAGAAATGCGTTGTTGCCAAGTTGGTTACTTCGGATTACTGAAAATCTGATATGGAGATGATTCGAAGTGATTACTATACTAATCAATCAGGCAAATCGTGCAATGATATTGAACTTTGCGGAAATGTGCTGTTGCCACGCTAGAAATCACATCACATCACATTGTCAAACGCAAACATCTAGGGATCTTTCTTCACATACATCAAGAAAAACAAAGTTGCGGGATTTAGTGAAGGTAACAAACAAAAAAAATTTCAGCATATTTTTCAGATCTTAAAATGTTCAGTCCAAATCAAGTAGAATAAGAGAAATAGAGACTGAAAAAGCTAGATTGGAACAACCCTTTGAGGAAATGAAAGCACAGAATGAAGATATTTCCAAAGAATGTTTCAAAAAAGCTTGCGACAAGCACCTTTCGCTGTTTTTAGGAAGTACTGCCAAGATTGTCAGTGACCTGAAGGATAGAAAACTGAAGGGAAGGAGATACACTAAAGAATTCAAACAACATGCACTATCTCTTCATTACACTGGACTGTTTTTATGGGCCTCAAATGGAGATTTCAAGAAAAAAGTGAATTGGATAAAATCTGTATTCTCTCAATGGATGAAGTTTCTTTGAAAGCTGGTATCCAGTATGATCCGAAAATTAATGAAATTATCGGGTTCCACGATTTGGGTGAGTGATCTCTTCAATATTTCGTTTCCTGAAGCTTTTTATTTGAAAAATTATTAAATTTTTCAGGTAAAGGAAAGGATTTTATTCCTAAAAATGCCTTAGTATTGATGGCCAGAGAAATCCACGATAATTGGAAACAACCATTGGGATATTCCTTTCTAAGTTCAATATGTAGTGCTTCTTTTAATTTTCAGTAACACCCGCATGAGATAATCGGAGGAGGGTGTTCTGAACCAAGCAGTTGGTCGGAGGAACAAGGCCCACTCTCAAGATCGATAAGGCTAATGACTATTATTAGTATAATTATCACTTTTTAATAAACACATGAATTTCACAAGTAAGCGTGGACTTTTCATTCTATGAAGATATCTTGAATTTAGCTAGTAAATTCCGAACCATCATAGAGTGTTCCATGGCTCTTTAGAAAAAATTATCCACTATATTTAGAATTTTCCATCTCCAAATCAAATATACTTATAGTCAGAAGATTGTCATGTCATGGGCAATTTTTTTTACAAAATTAAATATAAAAGTAATGATAAAAATATTTGACTTGCTAGTTACTAGATAAATTACAATCACAAGTTGAAAAACATTATTACAATGGATTAGTTCAAAGAAGATACAAATTAATTTATACATATACGAGTCATTTTACAACGAAGATAATTTGAATTCTTGCGATAAGATAGTCGTGTTGTCTGCCAAAATTGTGAACATCTCTTAATTTGCCCAAAAGCTGAGAGACTATCAGTGTTCACAATTTGGGTTCTTTCACTCAGATAGGACTTAAACCAATTGAAGCTTCGTCCTCTGAAGCTGTAGAGATGAAGCTTACGTAACAGTCAAAAGCTTTAGATATATCACAAAACACGGCATCGCTCACTTGCTTCAGACTAGATTATAGATTTTTCAGAAAGCGAATTTATTTAATGAAATTATTCATTGAATTTTAGATTCTTAGCAACTCTGCTAGACATACTAGAATTAGACCGTTTTAAAAGTTAGGTTCCGTTTTGTCCCTGGAAAACTTGTGGCAAAGTTTTGCCGCTGTCACAGTGACGAAAACACCCCCCTTATGGGATTTTCTGTGTATGCATTAACTTGTCTAGTATATAAATCACTACACTCAACAATAACCTGTTATCATCACATTTTCGTCAATCCTCGCGAAGTATCCACGAAGTAGCTTGTCATGAAGAACTTAGCAAGAACCATAAAAAATTTAATGTAATGTATTTATCTGAAACCTAACTTTGAATAGTTACAATATAATGTAGACCTTTTTGGTTCGATCGTCAATTGCAGATTCAGTGATCCAGTCCTTTTTGAGAATTTCATAATTCAATATAAATAAATTAACTTAACCTAACCTGCCAACAAAACTGGAGTCTATATATTGGTTTATGTGAAGTTATCCACACTTTCCTAGCCACGGTTTCTGACGTGTAGACTGTCGAAAACGGGATGGAGTGAAATTTGTGTGCGGCGTTGCCAGACTTCCGGGTAATTCCCACTCACGCTTTTTACACGTATTTCAGGATATCTCATTCCCAAATGCACAATGCACAATATTATTTTTGTTCATTGATATGCGCTCAATCATCTTATCAATACGTATAAGGTATCAAAACAATTTAGAATGCTTTTTAGATGTTTTCTTCCACACATTTCCCCGTAATCATGAATGTATAAAAAAACATGTATGTATTCAATACATACAGGGAGTAAAAATAATTTGTAGAGCTCTAGGAGAATAAAGAAAGAATAAAAATAATCCTTTTTTCATAAATTTCTCGGTATATCTCCGTTATTTCTGCATGATCGTTGATAATTTTTCCACCAAAATGTTCGTACTAATGTTATCTTCCCATACAAGGTGTCATATCAATTTGTAGCGCCGTAGGAAAAGGTATAAAAAAATTATATTTTTTTTAAATACACTTTTTGTTTTTTCTGCATGATCGTTGATTATTCTTTCAAGGAAATACTCATAGTAATTTTTCCGATATATACAGGGTGTAAAAACAATTTGTAGTGCCGTAGGGAAAAAAACTATTCCAGCCACGGTTTCCAAATATTCGAATATATCCGTTATTACTGCATGATCGTTGATGATTTTTCTACCAAAATGTTCGTGATGATGTTATCTACACATACAGGGTAGCAAATCAATTCGTAGTGCCATTGTATATAGACTAACCTAGTAGGACAACGTGTATGCATCAACTGTTGGATTCGATTTCCAGCGACATCTGCAGGAAACCTTAGATAAACTAATAAATTAATGACCCGTACAGTTGCGACCTCTTCTCAGTCTCCATTCGAACTGTGGTTATGAATCGTAATTGATACAGAAACGGATTCAGGGATTTGATACTAGTTATGGAAATAGTTTTGAATCAACAAAAAAAAATTAAATTCAATTTTAATCAATCGTAATCGGCGTAAATATTCTGGCATAGATTCAAATGTTCAAGGTGTCACGGTTAAATTATGTTGTTGATCATTAAGTCAGGTTATATCTCGGATATATAATTGGCTGGGTAATTATATACGGCATAATATTTACAACATATTGTTAGCGGTGTATACAACATGTAACGTGATATAAATTCGAAGAAACCAAAAGCTCTCATTGCACTGATGGTTTCTTTATAATAAATAGTATTTTATTTTAAAATTTTCTATCAATAATAACTAGTGGTAGTCGATTCGTGCATAGCAAACGTGGAAATAATAAAATAGATATAGATCGGTCGGTCTGTCTATACAATGAAAGATTTCATTTTTACAAGTTTTAATTTACTTTCACCTGTCCCGATGTGTGTAATCAAATCTTACAAGTTAAATTTGTCACACTTCTAGTTGTCCGATTAACGTGAAATTTGGCATAGTTCCCGTGAGAATGCAATAAGGAAATTTTGCTAGCGAAAAAACAAAATGGCGGCTCCAATATATGGCGGACGAGATTTGTGTTTATGGTCAGATTCGATTCAAAATTGTTATGGAGATGGGTTGGAGATTATGCATATTTTTTGTCAAAATTCATAAACTTAAAATAGCGGCTCCAAGATGGCCGACGATCTCTGTGATTATGGTCCGATTCTATTCAAAATGGTATGTGGAGGTTTTTGGGGTCGGAGATTATGAATGTATTTACAAAATTCATGATGGCGGACGAGTTAATCTTTAGATGGTCTCCTCGTTGAAGAACTAGATAGCTCAAAACTTACAGGAAAAAGGCCTCATAGATGCTTTAACAAAAATGCATAGATTAAGGCGTACTTACTAAAAAGCACAGAATAAAATAATTATTAAAAAACCTTTTTAAAACACGCTGTAATTCAAATGCACTTGCACTAAAAAATAATTGCTTTGGATGTGTAACGTAGGTTATTCCGTGAGTTATTATAGATTCACAAGCTTGTTGTTTTTGTATTCGAACTGAAAACTTTGCGCAATAAGCTCTTGAATCTATAAATCACGGAATAACCTACGTCGCACATCCAAAGCAATTATTTTTAATTATTACACTTTAAAAGCTAATCACGGAATAACCTACGTTGCACATACAAATTTGATAAATTTTATGGTTTGCGTAATGATATATATGACACTCTTAAATAAGAACAATTCAAGATTGCAGCTTCAAAATGGCAGAAGGGTTTGTTCATTCATGGTCATAATCGATTGAAAATTAATATAGAACGGCATTTGTCAAAACTCAGCAATTCAAGATGGAGGCTCTAACATGGTGGACGACTTTTGTTGTTGATGGTGTAATTCTATTCAAAATTGGAATGGAGGGCTTCGGAGATTATGATCAATTGTCAAAATTCAACAGTTGGCAATGGCGGAGGAGTTTTCTAATCGATAGTGTGATTCTGAACAAAATTGCATAATGAGAATTTTCAGTGTACGAAATTATTAATTTCCTATTATTTGGGGTCGTGGATTGTGAATGTTTCTCAAAATTTGACAATTTGAGATGGCAGACAAGTTATTATGTGATTTACGGTGAAAAACTATATTCAAAATTGGAATCTGTGAATTCTTGGAGTCAGAGATTTTTTTTATTGAAATATATAGCCTACCCGAGAAGGGTTTAATTTGCTGTGATGCCTCAGGACAATACTATACTATAAAGAAATTCACAATACAATAACTAATATAATGTTATAATTTTTGTCATTTGCCAGTTTTTATATGCAACGTTTCATCTAATAGGTATATTTCCAATAAAACCAGAAGTGCTAAAATATGACTAATATATCAAAATATTTCGTATGCTGTACAGCATGTACATCGAACCCACCAAATATCTTTAAAATGAAGGATTGAAAATGGGGTGCTAGTGAATCTGTTGACACCAGGTACACATTTTTCAAATGTCTGCATTGGTTTCACTGTACCTCAGAGATAGCTTGAAATGAGTGAAAAAACAAGGGTTTCAAGGAAACATACATTTTATTTACATATATAGGTACACATATTTTATTCACATACATTTTAAATGTACTAATTGTGCTGCAATATTGATAATTTGACATTTTTTGTTCCTTTGAGAGTTTTATCGTATTAGAAATAGTTTTGCAATATTTGAATACTAATGTTCTTATCAATAATTCCAAAATATAGGATCTATGTTCGAGGCAGGATTCTTCAACATTTTTCCAATCTGGAAATTTTTCCTGCAAATGTTCATTTATAATTTTGTTCAAACATTTCATAATTTTTTTCCCGTTAAAATTTTTGAAATATTGTCACTGAAGATATTCATACTAATTTTGGTGAAATTTTTCATTAAGTTAGTAGGAGTTTTGAGTGCATTTTCCTTATCCAAATCATATTTTTTTTAGAAAATTAGTAATTCGTCGTTACTTTCAAGATTTTCATTTCCTTCAAGACATTCTCGACAACGGACACATTTAAATTTCATGGAACATTTTCTTATCAAATATCCTGCAAAATATGTTGAAGAACAGTTTTCTAAATTGAATTTCTCCAAGTTCAAATTGTAATTCAGGGAGACACTGGTACATGGATAATCTGAATCAGAAAGTGAATCACCGCTGAAGTCATCTTCCTCCTTACATAATAAATCCTTGGAAACTTCAGAGAACTGAGATAATAGAAATTATCTCCCATAAGATATTCTCATCATCATCAATATTCGTTCCTGAATTAGCATTAATTGCTGGCCTAATTAAATTAGTGACCAAATTCAATTTGAAGGCAGCTCGAAATGTCTTCACTGTGGGATTTCTATTGTAGCCCCCTTTGCCTATAAATAGAAAACTGGTTTTCAAGGGATCTTGTATAAGCCTGCCCGTGAATATAAATGTAAAACCATTCATATTTTGATTTTCATAAAACATTTTAACGGCATTAATAGTTTGTAAGAAACCATTGAAACTTGGAGGTCTATATGACTGATTTTTTTAATTTATTTTATATAAATTTTCTATTAAGTTATTGCCGGTATTTATTGCTTCCAACACTAAAGGATTTTTATCACTCAATGTCCGCTTGTATGGATTTGCATTTTTGAATGAATTGCTGTTCAGAGCATCAAACAAATTGTTTACTGTGTTTATAAAATAACAAGTGTTTTCCCCTGTTGTAGAAACAAGTTCTCCACTTCTGAGATCCACTTTAATTGCAGTTGCTACACTATGACTGAACAGTTAATTTCACACTCATTTTTTCAAAAGCATTTGGGTTCATATGTTTATCAGTTAGTTTCAGTAGACACTTTCCTGTTTTACTACTATTATCGATAGCATACACTTTCTTAATATCAGAAAATTGAATATATTTTCCATTATACACAACATTATTGTTCAAGAAATTATTTCTCAAGCACTTCAACAAATGTGGAACATCATAAAATGCAAAATACTTCTTTTCATCCAAGAAGAAATAAGGCTTTTTGACTGTGACCCCCAAATTACAGTAGAACTGTTGATTTACTTTAGAGACATCACAAACAACTCCAATTGGATTTAGGTTTGACATTTCTAATTTTTTTAAACTATCCAAAACTATGTCCGTTAATTCTTTGGCACTAACACCACCCTCAGAAACAAAATATGCAACTGGAATTTTCCATGAAGAATAAATTCCTCGGATCATAGCCACTAATGCTAGATTAGCTGGAACTGATTTTCAAAAATTCCTAAACCGGCAAAACCCTCAATCATGTCCTTTTTTTTATTGTAGTCCAATTTTCGTTTTAAGCTCATTTCATCAAACATAACTAGACATAATCGTTCAGATGGCTTCATAGTTTTTGACTTCAAAGATATCTGGTTGAAAATCCTTTTGTTGAATCCTGGGAGACAATTGAAGTTTCCCAACCATTTTTTGATAGTTGAAACAGCAGGAAGTATAATACCTTTCTGTCTGAGATATACATATGCTGACGGACTTTTGTAATATAATGATAATGCTGTCTTTTTCTCGGCAGATGTCCATGGAGAACGTACTTTATGTTTTAACTGCATATTTACTTAACATTTTGAAAATATTGTAGGAGAATCTTTAAAAATATTTTTTGCTGACAATTGTATTTTCATAATTTTCTTTTCAGCACTGTTCAGCTGTGTTTGTAATGTATTTTTTTTTCCTCAGTTTTTCATTCTGTAATTTTAGTTTTACAATTTCTTCTTCAGCAGTCCGTTTCTTTTTTATTTCTCCTATTGGTAAGTTCTGGATTTCTTTCAAATATTCGTCACTACTACTACTACTACTTCCAGTTACACTTTGTTCAAAAAGTCTCTTCCTAGGAGCTGGCCCATATGTTCTTGATGTGGATGCAAGTTGTAATAATGGACTATTCTCAGCTTCAACATTGGACTCGGCACTACTTGATTCAGATATATATTTGGCAGGTATGGCATCAGGTGGCAATCTCTTCAACATCACCTGTTCAATAGCAAAATATTTGCTACATAAATATTTTCCTCTTAGGGCCCTGGGGCTCAAGTCCGCTAATCTTCCATTGCCTGAAATAAATATTTCAATGATTATAATATGAAATTAAATTGTGTTTTATTCTAAGATTGAAATTTCATTTATTGAAGGAAGAGATAATTTTTACGAGGAATTTACTACATTGAGGAAACTTTTTGTGATATTCGAATAAATGACAGAAGGGCATTGGTAGTGTGTTAAATGTGTTACTATAATTTGTAATGAGGACATTTTCTCCAATGTCAAATTCCCTATTGAATGTAGTAATTAAAAAAAAAACCTGAAAAAAGGATTTTTTCCTATAAGGAACAAAAATAAGTTTACACACTCCTTTTTTGAAATCACTTCACATTACATGAAACAGAGTAAGATTCTTCACAAAATTGTTGCAGTTGTTTACCAGATCAGTTGTCAAAAAAATAATAAAAATTATGTTTTTTATCCAGTTCTGGTCATAATTTAAAAAATGTATCAAGACCTGAGAGATTTTCGTTGAAATTTACAGTTGTCAAGGTATTAGAATAAAATATTCAATCAGATGTTTAGTTCAATTATAATATGGGTGACTTACGAAACACAAAATATTTACATAAAACATATGAAGAACTATTACAATTAAAGCAGCCACAAATTTTCTTACCAGTGAGGGTAAAGCCGCGTACAGACATGAATTAACTATTCGGTGTGATATAATTTTTACCTGTAACAGAACATCATCTTGTAACATCGAAAGACCTACAAGTGATGTATCGCTTAAGACTACTATGTGCCATCCAGACTTGATACTCGATGATGTACGATTCAGTGTTTTGTTCATGTCTGTACGCACCTTAAGAATTTGAGGCTGGCCAAGAAATTATTTCATTTCAATAAAAAAATACGATTTGTTTTTTATCATGAAAGTATAAAACGTAGATAAAGGAATAAACGAAGTTCAAAGTTAATACAACCACATTAGAATTGTTTGAAATTAAAAAATATAAATGTGTGCTCTATGTGGTGTGACAAGTGAAACTGACCTACGCTTGTCACACCACATAGAGCACACATTACTATTTTTTTAATTTTAAACAATGCTAAAGGGGTTGTATTAACTTTGAACTTCATTTTTTTTATAAATAAACACACAAAGTCGTCTCCACAGCGTTTAATTCCAATCGTTTGGTAACAAAGACCAATATTTTTAGATTAATCTAAAAATCTTACACCTAGTTACATAGTTTTACCCCTTTTCTTCCACAACTTTTAACCAACAACTGTACTGTTTTACTGAAGATGGACATTCATATGCCCGAAACATGTTTGATAAACATCATCAAGAGTTAGGACCTGATCCTTAACCTTGGACCAAAAAACCCAATTTTTTGTCTTTGTTACCAAACGATTGGAATTAAAACTGTTGAGACAACTTTGTATGTTTATTTATCAAAATAAATCTTCCACTGTGAGAATGGACTACTTCCATCGTTTGAACTTTGTTTTATTCCATGATCTAGGTTTTTTCTTTTTTATCACTATTAGATGAATATGTTTAACATCATTGAAACCAACCTCAACAAAGTTTCTTCCTGATGATGGAAATAAACATTTCCGAAAGCTTGGATAAACGTTAAAGAGTTTACTTTTTCATTGCTGCTTACCCCAATATCCCATTGTACCTAATCAGTCAGCATATATATATAAATATATATATATATATATATATATATATACATACATATATATATATATATATATATATATATATATATACAGGGGGGATTGGCGCGGTGGGTTAGCGTCCGACTCATGATCGAAAGGTCGTGAGTTCGATTCTCGGCCAGGGCAGAAATTTTTCATTTAATTTGAGAGAATTAAATGTTAAATTTCGTAGCTGGGACGAGGATGGTCCTCGACGATTCGCTGTTGCGTTCAAATTAACAGTGCTGCTCCTAGGTGGCGTATGGAGTTAGTAACAAGACCTACCCAGAACACTGTGTGAATGATACATTCTATGTTGTGATTGTCCTGAAATAAATTAATATGGGATGCAGTATTGCTTAGAGCAAGACAACCTGCATCCCAACAATATTCCACTTGTGTCTGGCCGAATGAGGAAATGTCCAAGCAAAAAAAAAAAAAAAATATATATATATATATATATATATATATATATAAATATATTGTGAAAATATAGGTGAAGGAAATTGTGGTAGTTCAGACAAATTTTTTAAATAAGAAAAAAAAAACATCTTCGAGCAGGAATCGAATCTGCGTCCTCTAGATCTCTAGTCTCACACTCTACCAACTGAGCCATCGAAGACACAAGGTTCCATCTGCGTTTCGAGATACTGCTTTTTCCTGTAATTTAATGTTAGATGTTCAAATGGGTATTAAGAAGATTTCAAGCACTTATCAGTGGCCATCAAGATCAATTTACCTTTTACCGTAACGTCACCATCGACGTGAGGGGTGGAACCTTGTGTCTTTGATAGCTCAGTTGGTAGAGCGTAAGACGAGGGTTCAATTCCTGCTCAAAGATGGTTTTTTCCTTAATTCAAAAATTTGTCTGAAATGCTACAATCTTCATCATTTTTTCTTTATTTTCCCCGAATAAGGACATTAGTTTATGTATTTTTTTATTCAATACTACGTTTCGACATTGTTTATGTCATCTTCAGGTACATTTTTAAAAATAATGAAACACGTGAAGTTAAAAACATAATTCGTACATAACATAAAATATGAGTAAAATTCAAGGAAACATTCAAAACTTACAATATAATTTAACAGTAATTCTTCCATTATTTCGTGTTCATGTTTCATGATTGTTCATGTTTCACGTTATTGAATGTCTGAGATTGTTGGTATTGAGTTTGATTTATCTTTTATCGGTTTTTTATTTTTCAAAAATACATAGAAGTATTTTTTTTAAATTGTTGTTTTTAAGAATTTACCTGAGGATGAAATAAACAATGTCGAAACATAGTATTGAATAAAAAAATACATAGACTAATGCCCTTATTCCGAGAATATACAGAAAATAAACATATGTGGTCAAGAAATTAAGAAAATATATATATATATATATATATAAATATACAGTGTCCGCCAAAAAGTATGTACCATATGGGATAAAAGTTTATTATTGGAGTATTGGAAAAAATATTCTGGGGAAAAGTTTGTGCATGTCCGATTACCAAAAATTCGATTTTGACACATGTCAAGTGATCGCTAGTATGGCGGCAAATTTAAAAAAATTGCTATGAAAGGGCGAAAAGTGGGGTAAGATGGCAAGATATCAAAAAAAGTTAATTGAAAAAGTTACTTAGAATTCAATTTTATTCACAAGAACGAAGTTTCAAGAGATAATTCAAAAACATTGGAAATGGTAATTTTTTTTTAAATATTTTCCATCTATTCAAAAATATCAAATTTTTTTCTTATGAATAGCTTGACTATACTGACAGATTTGCCTTTCAATGATAATGATAGAACTTTCTCATTTTCTCCTCACCAGAGGACACTATATTTAAAAAATGGGATTTTGTCAGAACCCTTGCTGTTACATCGGTTCGTATCTAACAGTTATATCAGAATTCCACACCATTGTGATGACATGACACTTCAAAAACATCGTGTGAAAATATTCAGAATGAAATAGTGAGTCATATTTAAGAAACTTATAATTTACATATTTATGTGCGAAATGAAACACTCATCCACGATTATCATCTGGAAAACACCATGCCATCACAATTGTCGTGGAATTCGGATATAACTGTTAGATACGAACCGATCTAACAGCAAGGGTTTTGACAAAATCCCATTTTTTAAATATAGTGCCCTCTGGTGAGGAGAACATGAGAAAGTTCTGTCATCATTAAAATGCAAATGTTTCAGTTTTATCAAGCTATTCATAAGAAAAAAAATTGATATTTTAAGATAGATGGAAAAATATTCAAAAAAAATTGCTATTTCCAATTTTTTTTAATTATCTCTTGAAACTTTGTTCATGTGCATAAAATTGAATTCTAAGTAACTTTTTCAAATAACTGTTTTTGATATCTTGCCATATTATCCCACTTTTCGCCTTTTCCTAGCAATTTTTTTCAATTTGCCGCCATACTAGCGTTCACGTGACATGTGTTAAAAATCTATTTTTAGGTAATCGGACATGCACAAACTTTTCCCCAGAATATTTTTTCCAATACTCCAATAATAAACTTTTTTCCCATATGGTACATACTTTTTGGCGGACACTGTTTATATATACAAAAACCAAGTTACATATAAGTCCAAAAATTAGTGGCTGTTTTCAGACTGTCTGGATAAGAGATGAGCTTACCAGAATATAGGATCCATTTTTCACATCTTTTAGCATGATTCACAGGAAATCGGTACATCCTTATTGTTTTATTTACCTTCGCAGATAGTCCACACTTGTAGAACTGTCACTTATTGCCAGACATCTGAAACAATAAATATTATTGAAAATGTATCTCAGTGGTCAAATATAGGATTCAATCCTGAAACTTAGCAGATTGAATAAAAGAGTAAACATGCATTGCCTATTATATGCTGGTAATATATCACGAAAAAATTAAAGGGGAGATCTGTATGAATATTTCGAAATCTCTATATATTGTTTGTGCCAAATCTTTGATGAAATATTGTTTGGTCTTATATATCCTTGGTGGCTAGAGGATAAAAATACAAAAATAATAAATGTCTTCTTCCTCAAGTTATTAATTTTTTTACATACTTCTGTTATGTATTACAAATCAATATTAATAAGTGTTTTATATTTTTATCCAAAAGTCTTTATGAGAATCACAACAAAGTGACTTTCAAAGATATGCTTTTCTTTCATGCTAAATTGATATTATCTCGATATTACCAAGAATGAATCTCGTCATCATAATATCTTTTCACTAATAAAAAACAAGCTTTTTATATATAATAAATATACTCTACTTACGTTCAATATTGGGCTCAGTTTTCCACTTGCACAATTTCAAAAACTTCAAGAGTTCAGAGATATATTGGAAATGGCGCTTAGCGTCCTTTAAGATTGAGAAATACACAAAAACAGGTTAACACTTAAAACTCATGAATTACTGTGTATACGCAAATATTACATTCGTCGTATCTATATAAGAAAGCACACAAATATCAAAATAACTAAATAACAGCCTGAACGCAGAGACACAAACGCAATAAAACACTTACTGCATGTGAATCACGTAACTAAAACTGGGAAATGCGAAATGCGGACCTGCTAACAAATGAAATAAACTCAAGGTCTCTGGTACAAGATAAGCGATTTTCGACCAAAATGACAGTTCAAAGCAACCAATTAAATCATTGGCCTCCCTCTATGGTGCTGCCATCTACATTTAGTCTCCTTTCGTCTCAAATGAAATTTGCGTATGGTTATCCTACTAGGTTAGTCTATATACAATGGTAGTGCCTAGGAAAAGGGGTAAAAAATAAAAATATAACTTGTTCATACATTTTTTGGTATATCTCCGTTATTTCTTCATGATCGTTGATGATTCTTTCAAGGAAATACTCATGGTAATATTTCCGATACATACAGGGTGTCAAAACAATTTGTAGTGCCGTAGGGAAAAAAACTTCCCACGGTTTCCAAATATTTTTTTAATTATCTATACAGGGTAAATAATTTTTGGTAGGAAAAGGGGTAAAGAATAAAAAAAAAAAAATTTCATACATTTTTTGGTATATCTCCGTTATTTCTGCACGATCGTTGATGATTTTCTCACCAAAATGTTCGTTATAATGTTATCTACCCATACAGGGTGTCAAATCAATTTGTAGTGCAGTAGGAAAAAGAGTAAAAAAATTAAAAAATTCATACATTTTTTGGTATACCTCCGTTATTATTTATTTATTATTATTATTTATCATTTGATAATATTTCCGATATATACAAGGTGTCAAAACAGTTTGTTGTGCCGTAGGAAAAGGTATATGAAATGAAAAAAAACTCATTCAGTTTTTATCTTCATTATTTCCCGAAAACCTCCACACACCAATTTTGAATAGAATTGAACCATAATCACAGAGATCGTCCGCCATCTTGCATCCGCTATTCTAATTTTATGAATTTTGACAAAAAATTCATGATCTTCGACCCCGAAAACCCCCAGATACTAATTTTGAATCGAATCGGACCATAAACACAAATCTCGTCCGCCATATTGGAGCAGCCATTTTGTTTTTATTACAAAATGTTTGTAATGCATTGTCACCAAAATTGTGAACACCTGCCGAATTTCACGTTAATCGGACAAATAGAAGTGGGTCAAATCTCACTTGCAAATTTTGAAAAGGACAACTTACATACGAACAATGCAAGTTAAATAAAAGCTTGTGAAAACGTTTACACAACAATGCGGAGAGTTAATCTGTGAGTAGCAGATTCGAAAGCTTTCCGCGAATATAATGAAATAGTATTCTTGCGAGGCAAAATTTTTAAACTGCTACTCACAGAATAACGTAGGTCAAACAATTAGAGATATAATTTTTTCCATTTCAGTGCATTTGTATAAAAGCTTGTTCATTTTTTCATAATTTTCATTCTATTCTTTTTAGTCATTCATCAAATCCGTCATCTCATTGAATTCTGACAAAAATTGATAATCTCCGACCCCAAAAACACCCACATACCAATTTTCAATGGATTCGGGCCATAATAATGAAACACGTCGCCTTATTGGAGACGTCATCTTGAATTTATGAATTTCGACAAAAAATTCGTGATCTCTGTTTTCGAAAACTCCCACATAACAATTTTGAATAGAACCGAACCATAATCACAAAACTCGTCCGCCATTTAGTTTTTCTCAAGCAAAAATTCCTCAATGCATTGTCACCGGAATTATGACCAGCTGCCAAATTTCAGCACAATCGAACAAATTCAACTTGTAAGATTGTATTACAAACCCACAGACAGACATCGGAACAGGTTAAACTAAATGAAGGCTCATAAAAAAATCAGATCAGTGATACATTTCAAACATACAAGATTTACATGGAAAGTACGGAGAGTCTCCCTTGGCAGTAACTCCGGGTAGTCCCTAACTTTGTAGAATAACAGTTCATTTCAGTTACTTACATTGATGTTACAGTTTGATGGTGATATTACATTTTTGAATAATATATTACTTGAATTTATTATCATAGCTTTGATAACGAGTCGAAACATGACAATATATTTTCTGATAGCCTCAATATCATGAGCTATCAATTTTTGAATGACATCAGACTGGCTGCAGTTGATATAATATGGTATATTTTCAACTATTTTGGTTGTGATAGAATTGTTAAAAATTACTACAGAGATTTATTCATCCGATTACGTCCATTCATTTTACTCACGCAATCAAAATAAAAGTTAGTTAAATATCGGATCTGATGCAAGAAACAAATAATGAAAATAATATCTGTTGGGCATTTATACGATGAAAGAGAAGGATGAGTACTTACAAATTGCTGCCGTGTTTTGAGTCCGACCCTGGTCAACGACCTAAGTAATGACGCTGTTCTACTACTACTTTAATGCGCATGAGCAGCGCAACTACGTTTACATTTGTCCTTGAAGAGCTCGTCCAATATTGAAACGACCACTTTGGCCTTCCCTACCAAACAACCAATTCTTATCGAAGATGCCCGAACTTAATTAAATAGAAATTCCATAGGCGTACCAAATTATTTGGTATAGGCGATACACGATACGTAGAGAACTTATACATAACATTTGCCAAAATTAATTTTTCCGCTACTGAATAGTACTTACCACTGGGCATTTTGGCAAGGTAACCAGTAAACTATTGCAAAGTTAAATAAATAACTGCACTATCTATTTATTAATCAAACAAACCTAACCTTTCAAACGCTGCAGGCCAAGACAAATCGTGTGTACTCGTGTTTTCCCCTTCTCTACCTACCAAACGGTCGTTTCAATATTGGACGAGCTCTATAAACGTGCATATAAAACATCATCGTCATTCTGTACAAAACACTTTCACATAAAAGTGGTATGTAAATTAATTATTCAAAAATCTACTTCAAATTTTTGTTCGCTATTACAAATCTAAATTATCATGCCGGGAAGACGTACAAAGTTTCCAGTTGTTAAATTAGCAGATTATATCAATAAATATTTCCCACATGTTCCCTTCGAAACCTTGCAGAGTCTGAGAATTAACGACGATGTTATTGATAATTTTAGAACTCGTACACAGATTTACAATATTTTTCGCCGTAACACCAAGAGATTTGATGAACTATTGGCCGGGAATCAAAAGGGCCATAGGGTGGTTGCGCCTGTTGTCCGATCAGTGCCGGTTTTCGACTAGTTTCTTACAAATCTAATGGAAATAAGAAACATCTAAAATCTCCCCGGTTTTCGACCACCTTTCCCCACCACTTCTCAGAATTTTCGAGTCCTTTTTGTGAAAATTTCATTATCAAATGCTTAACGGTGCGTAGGCAGTCACTGAGCAGATTACTGAAGACACGAAATAGTTTAAAATTTGTAGTGAACTGTGACTTCAGAAATAGCAAGTAAGTGATAAATCACTTCATTTTTTGTGTGGTATGTCAAGTTTAATCTATCCTTCTTCCGAAAAACTATGTTTGAACCATGTTTACAATATTTTTCTATATAAAATGAAGTGGTCGCATATTAGGTATGTGATAAGGTAGGTGCGTTGAATATGCCCATGCTGGTAATATGCTCTCCCGGTGCAATTTTAAAAAGTTTTGCTTATTTGCTTAATAGAGGGCGGTCAACACTTCAATATTTCGTACTTACAGCACTACGAGCCAAATCTGTGTTTGTTAGTCTCTCCAGAGAGGTTGAAGGGAAGACATACGTTTCTCGGCGCTATCGATTATAAAAATAAAACGTGCTTTAATAGAGTGTAAATATTGTGTATGTTTGTTTACAATAACTGTAAGTACAGCATTTTAAAATACACCTTTTTACCATTGTTTTAGTATACTACCTTTAATAAAAAATTTAATAAATTAACGTTAACAACTTTTAAGATGCATTTTCTGTTTCTGTCGCTAATACGCTCATCGTTAAGGGGAGTTAATATGCCCTATGGCAGAGATATTAGGGTTTTTTGTTTTGTTTTTTAAAGAGTTTCCTTAGTTTAAGAATAATTTATATATTTTTAAAATACGCTTTGTTATTATTTTGATAATTACTTTTTGTACTCTCAGTACTAAGTGATGTCTACCTACCACTGTAAAGTTTCAAGTTTAATTTTTCAGTTAAATTAGAATTTTGGGTTTGTTTAGTTTGTTGTCATCATTCAATTTATTTTTCCAAATAAATATACTCCGCTTGTCGAGAACCGGACAAACGGCACTTAGAATGTCTACCCTTTTCATTTTACTAAATCTAAATACGGTTGAACTCTTTTAACACTTCATTAGTAAATTATACTCCTTAAATAGAGTCCAGTTTTCGACCACATTTTTTAAAATCCTTCTATTTATTTTTCTGCCTACTTTTTGGAGTGATTAATGGTGGTATAAAAGTGTCCTCTTTTTCGACCAGTTGATTTTATATGGTTTTTCATTGGAATTAGGTAGGTAGGTAGATAATGTTCGATTTGAGCCAATTCCTTTTGAAATGACATCAAAGAAATAAAAATAGATTAACGAAAATAAACTAAAAAAACTCACATTGAAGGGTTAAAAAAAAGTTTTTACGGATATAGCGACGATGTTTTACAAAGAGCTTTATAAAATTGAGGAAAGAGTAATAATAAAGCGAGTCAACAATTTAATGTCCCTAAAACTACTATTACAGACAGAATCAAGGGCAAATCAAACGAAAATAAACGAAAAACTGGATCTGAAGTGTTACTAGGTCGAGAATTCGAAGAAAAAATTAAACAATGGGTTATAAATATAGGCAAATGTGGTTTCTTTAAAAAAAAACTTTCAAAATATGCTCTTGAAGATTTGACAAAAAAATCCAATACGTTAAAATTTCCGGTCGAAGATCAGATTGAGCAGACATCATTCAAAACTGACCAAGATCATGATAGCTATCATTCAGACTCAGGAACTCTATGCAGAGTTCAGACTGAGAACAGAAAAATGAATCCTCCGATGATCAATTACAGCCCAATCCTTGTAAAGAGTTCCAAAAATCATGCGATCAGTATTAAATACCCCAATCTCCCATGTTGACAATCGGATCGAACCAACTCCGAAGGAAACTTCTCTTACGATTCCTCATCAGTCAGATTCACAAACATCGAATTCAGAGTTCAGACTGAAAACAGAAAAGTTCTAGCTGAACACCAACCAAAACAAATATCTTTTGAAAGACACCTTCTTTTTCCAGAACTAATAAAAAAATATGTTCGAAATCCAAAAGACAAATTGCCCAGTGCGATTTCATAACAAGAAGGAGATCATATTATGCTAAGAAAGAAAATGAAAAGAAACCAAACGAAAAAAATAAGAAAAACTAAAAGCCAAAGAAAATGAAGAAATGACGAAAAAGAATAAGAAGAAGAGAAACACACACAAACCCTGAACATATAATGTCAGCAAAGAATAACGATAAAATAAAATGTGCTGCTTGCCAAGAGGAACTAATAAGTGATGTTGAAGATGACGATGAAAAAAATATAGGGTGCGATATCTGCACCCAATGGTTCCATATGAGGTGTACAGAATTTCATGGAATTTCTTATGAAGAAGCTTCATTGAAAGATTATATTTGTTTCATGTGTTCCTAAGTGAACATTTTTTATTTCTTGTTTTAATCCAGTAATTTTACTGATTTAAAATTCTTTAATTTGTAGGTTAAGTTTTTTATGTTCCGAAGTTTTTATTAGAAATAAATTTATGTTTTTTATAAAGTTCCTGTTTAATTAATAGGTAGAGGTAATCAGATTAGAAAAGTTGTCTTATCTCTTCCCAAAGATGGTCGAGGAGGGCCCTGTTGTTGACCATCCAATAAAAAGCATGGTCAACAAACGGATTTGTTCTCGACCGGATGGTCGAAAATAGGGATACTAATGGTCGAGTAGAAGTAGCAAGTGGTCGAAAACCGGTAAAAAATTACTTTTCTACTTGTTTTTATTCTATAAAATTTTCAGGTTATAAAAATATAATTATTCTTCTACCACGCTATTAAAAAATACCTATTGATTGGTTTTGTAACAAACTAACTTCGAAAGAAAATAGTTCACTGTAATTTATTGGCATTTGAATTTTGAATATTATTATATTTTGAAAACCGGCGCAGTCACCCTACTGTACCCAAGGAAAACGAACATATTTCAACAAAAGTTGGCAGCAATAAGATCGAATTGGACACTTTTAATGAAGTTCTTTTAGTCAACAAAATTTCCAGAGATAACCTCTGTCAGGCCTATTATTCAAAGACATCTATTTATTCTGAATTATGTAAACTTTTCATGTTAAAGAACAACGAAAAAAATCGTAGAAAACTCTTATTTTGTGCGAAGGGACATTTTAAAAATTGGTTTGGAAGGAAATTTACCTTACAATCAAAGTACTCCCAGCTTTGAAAAACAAAAAAATTCAATTCAACCGGTTTCCATAACGATTAGTGAAAATAATAATATTTCCCTTAATTCTCCTACTAGTTTATTGCACTCAACCCCTATTCACGAAGAACCAACTTTGAATAGTAAATCATCCGGTAGCGAGCGAGTTCATTTCCAAACACCTATTTCTTTTCATAGAGATTCATCGAATATATCAAATTCAACTGTCATTTCACGTATGTCTGAAATTCCTTCACAAACAAAACAAGAAATAAGTTCTGATTTCTATACAGTTTCTTCTGATTTGAAAAATATCCAAGAAAAGGTGTTATTAAAATTGCTGAAATGCTGCTGAAGGGAACAAAAAATTTGGACGATGATAAATTGAAATGCAATACTTACAAGTTACACGAATTGTGAGTGTAGGGAATTTTCCCAAATATGTAAGGATGGCAAATTAGTTCTAGAATCATATCCATTTGTTATTAATAAAAAAATTTGTTCCGTGAACAATACTTGTAAGTTGTATTTCAAACACAATCGGTACATGAAAAGGTCAGATTCCTTCAAAATATATGCCTATTGTGCACATCCATTATGTAAAAAATGTATTCTCCATGTTAGTCATGTGTCAAATGTTCATGCAGCTGAACATGAGGTTAAAGTATTCAGTTCTAATTGGGATTTTAATCATTTGGTTAATTTAGCAACGAAATTTAGAGGAGTTGGTAGAAAATTGTTAAAGAAGGAAATGTTGAACGTAAAGGCCTTAGAGCAGCGTCAAAATGATATTTTAAAATTGGATAATGCCACATTGCCTAATTTTAATTTGGGAGACGTCAAATCAGATGCATTTTACAGAAAAGTGCGCTCAGAAGCGTTTGCGAAAAATGATAGGGATAAAGATGATATTGCAGCAGACATTATAGAAATGCAAGCTGCCCACCCAAATTATATTCAATTTGTAGGAGTTCCTCTGCATATTTATATTTACAGTGTTGAACAACTAGCGCTACTATCCATGCACAAAGATGCAGTCCTACATATTGATCCTACTGGATTGCCCTGTAGTGGAAATGGTCTCGTGTGAACATGATGGTGGCAGCATAGGTGCGTGGCTCCTAAAGTTTAGATCGTTTTGTGAAGATAATAAAAAATGGCCAGCAAAGTAGTTACTGATTTCAGTAAAGCTTTCCTAAATGCGGTATCCATATCATTCAATGCCTTGGAATTGAAGGAATATATCAATTTGACATTTCACTGAGTTTTCAATAACGAAGAATTTCCTAGAAATAAAATTCAATTACACATTTGCTGTTTCCATATGTTTAAATTGATGGCTCGTGATGTTGATAAATATTATAAAGATCTTGTAGTGAGAAAACATTTTAAAGAAATCGATAATTGGGAGGTTTTTTGTGTTTGGTTCAAAAATGTATTTAGGCATTATAAAAATAGAAATGAAAATTTTCATAATGCATTTCAAAGTTTATTGAAAATATCTTGTTCTATAGATACCTTTTCTGAAGATCCTGAAAAGGATCGACCCATACTTGACTTTAACATAACAACTTATGAATCAACTCTATACTGTCAGTATTTCAAACAAATGTTAGTAACTCATTCTTTGGATTTTGACCCTGATGAAAGCCCAGCAAACGAATATAAGAATTTGGAGTTTTTTTATTATTTTCTTCATAATTATATTCCATTTACTCCCCTCTGGAGTAGAATCTTACTGAAAAATAAAGAAAGGCTGATTAATGCACCTGTTGAAAGATGGTTCGGTATAGTTAAGAATATAATTGCCAAGAGAGTGATGCGTCAGAAAAGTAGTCGGCTCATCAGAAAACTTAGAAAATATGTTCTATTCATTTTTAAAGAAAATTCTTTCCAAATACCCAAGTTAAGATGTTCCTCTAAAACCTCAGTTCGAAAATCGAAATATTCGACAACTTCAGCTATAACGGATGACGGTCTTGCTTCACAAGAAATTTGGGAAAAGAAAGAAAAGGTGTTCCATAATAACTTTTTGGGAATATCACTTAAAAAGGCACTTAGAAGTTCCGAATCATTAGAGCTAGCAAATAAAATAAATTCAGATTTATGCATTTATTGTAAAAAGGGAAACTTGGAATTTGGAATACTTGAAATGCGACAAATGTGACGGTAGGGTTCACATAATATGTATGGAAGATTTGAATAGATCATTTAGTGGTGCCTTTTTTTGTAAATTTTGTTTGAACACTGAAAAAGAAATAGTTGAGAAAGAGGAGCTTTCCTGTGTTTCTGATATTCCAAAATATGAAGCTGTTTGCTCCAATTATTTTGACAAAAATTACAGAAAATCTGTCCAAGACTTGAGTGATATCGAGAAACGTACAAGAGATCAGATACTCTCCCATATATGGTTTGAGGAAGGGGCCATACGCGTGACAGCATCCAATTTCGGTAGAATTTGCAACAGTAAAAACAATAACAGTCTAGTTAATTTTTTCAAACAAATGCAAAATTCAATGAGTATCAATAGTAACGGAGCAATCAAACATGGAATAGAAAATGAGAAAAGGGCAGTGGCTGATTATGAAACAATAACTAAAAGTAAGTGTGTACCTTCGGGTTTGATCGTCCATAGAATATATCAGTTCATTGCTGGTTCCCCAGATGGTTTAATTTCTGATGAGGGTTTGGGGTTAAATGCCCATATTCTTGTAGATATATTGATCCCAATGAGGCATGCTTTCAGGGAAAAATCAAATATTGTGATAAAAAAACCGGGAATATTTTGAAAACACACATATATTACCAACAAATTCAGGGCCTTCTTGAAATAACGGACAGGAATTGGTGCGATTTCACGATTTGGACATTTAGAGGCATCAAAATAGAGCGTATATTCAGAGATCGGGACTATTGGAGGATGATGCTACCAAAACTGAAGAGTTTTTTTTATTTCATTATGCTACCGTTCCTTTCACAAGCGATAAGTACACCTTCTTTTTTTTAATGGAAACCTGCAAATGATATTTCAATTCTACCTAATGGATTAGTTAGTGCTTCAGATTATTATAAAGACATCGGAATAAAATACTACATTTCATATTTTTCTAGTTTCACTTGCGATGTAACCGAAGTAACACATGAGGATTTTGAACTTTTGTCAGGGAAGGCTTGGTTAACAAATTTCTTGGTAGATATTTGTCTCAATATATTCATTGCGACTTTGAACAGATATCAAATAGAGAGAGAGAGAGAGAGATTTATTAACTACGTCCATATATATATAAATACATTTGTAGCAGGTCCTTGAGAAAAAAAATAAAAATTTAAAGTTAAAAGTTACAAGTTAAAACAGTAAGACTAAATTTCTTACGGTTATACATCACATTACAACACAGGAATAAAATAAGGTTAACTCAGAACTCAGTCATTGTAAACAATACAGAAAGGGGTATAAAAGTTGAATTGACAAACACATTAAAAGCCTAGATCATCCACGTTAAAATTATAGTTCAAAAAGTCCTTTACGGAGTAAAAACAGTTCATCAGTAGACAAGATTTCACTGATCCTTAAAATTATAAAAGTTCATATTTCTTATTTCCAAAGGTAATTTATTATATAGGTTTATATTCAATGAATTTTTCTGTGATACAGAGAATCTATATCTTGGTGTTCTCAAGAGGTTTCCTGACCTTGTTTGGTGCTGATGCGTGTCCGCTGAAAGAGTAAAATCTTATCTTTTTTTATGTATTTCAAGCAGAGTGGAATATATGAAAGCAGTAGGAAGAGGCATGATCTGGTGATGAATAAATAGAGCATGGCAGTGATCTCTGTAGCCCGCCCCTGATATTATTCGAACAACCCTTTTTTGTAAAACAAATATTTTGTTTGAATGGGACGAATTACCCCACAAGACAATTCCATAAGTCATATGACTGTGAAAAAATCCAAAATAGCTGGCTCTTAGAGTATCTGCACCAACAAGGTTTTTCAATCTGCGAATCAAGAACGTGACGCTTGATAATTTTTTCGACAGATTTTCCACGTGGCACATCCAGTTGAGTTTGTCAATGGATATACCAAGTAACTTGACACTTTCCCCACCTGTTAGTGAGGAGTTAGAAGATATAATAAGATTCTGATTTTCAGCAGAATTTAGCATAAGCTTATTTGAACAGAACCACTAATTTGTCATTTGCAAGGTGAGTTTGGAAGAGTCAATCAGTTCCTCTAATTTACTATTACGATCTATCAGTGTAGTGTCGTCAGCAAACAGAACGCATTTTTTCGGCAATATATGATAATACAAATCATTGATATACAAAATAAATAGGGTTGGTCCCAAAGCAGAGCCTTGTGGAACCCCATGGACGATTTGCATTAATGCTGATTTGGCGCCTTCAACCGAAACACACTGAGATCGCCCATGCAAATAAGACCTAAAAAATTCCAATGGAAGTCCACGAATTCCATAACAGAAAAGTTTCTGAAGTTATATATCATGGGATACACAATCAAAAGCTTTAGTCAGATCACAAAGCGTTAAAAAAGAATGCTCCCCCTTCTCGAGTCCATCAACTACATTCGAAATAACGCTCAGAATAGCTCTCGTAGTTGATTTATTTTTTCTAAAGCCAAATTGCTCAGGACACAGCAAGGAGTTTGTTTCCAGGTAGGATATCAACCTTGTTTTGACTAGCGCCTCTATGATTTTCGCATAGTAACTTGTATGCTGGCTACACGAATTTTTATATACGGAAAGGGCGAGAAACACCCTTCAATTTTGCACTTTCGCTTCGAAAAAGAATTAATTGTATTTCCAATTCTTCAAAATTGTTCAGATCATTGGGACCGACCTCGTTCTCATCATTATTGTTTGGCCATAGTAGATCTCAAAAATAAAAACTTTATATTTTTGAACCTTTTCAAAAGCAGCAAGGGTGAAAGTATGGAATATTTAAACTATTTCTTGAAATTTTTGAAAAATTATAATGAAATAAATGAATGTAATTCAAACAGAAATAATTGGTTGATTGAAGTTAAATAACATGATAAACAAATTGATGGTTATAATTGTGGAGTGTACATTATTTATTATTTCAATAAAATAGTATATGGGGAGAGTTTATGTAACAATATCACTATAAAAGATTACAGAGAAGATCTGAAAAAAGCTATTATTTACTCATCAGATGACATGTCTCAAAAATGTTTAGTGTGTGGAAATGAAGTTGTGGTGACTTCCAATAAAGTATCATGTAGGAGTTGCCGAAGAATCTCCCATGCTAAGTGTGTCAATATTTCTGAATCAGATTCAGGTGAAGACTCGTTTTAATTCAAATTCGGCATTTGTCAATTGTGTTCCTTATATTGACCTCAACAACACATACATGATGTTCAAGATGTTTTTCTTTGATCTGATTCAACTTCCAATCTGAAAAAAAACAATCAATTTTAGTACCACTTCCAACTACCTACATTACCAAGTGTATGTTCCAAAAACATAAATTCATTTAGCAATCCTGGCGAAAGTTTAATTTATATTATTTGTTTGAGAGTATATATTTTATTTTTGTATAGAATTTATCAATGTTATTTTGGTGATGCCATAGAGACTTATATGGCTGAAAGAGCATAAGATGTTAGATGTTGATGACAGTTATGAAATTTTTATTTACATTTATTTCAAGTGCCCTGAACGGCGCATTAAAATGGTTTTTATTTGGATCTCTCTATACAACTTGGCACTTTCAACACCTTTTTATATTTTATAAAGCAAATGTCGTGTTATGTTATATTATTATTTATTTTTATCTGAGCGGTAAAACTGCAGCACTCTCAATGCGGTATCTGTGAGGGGGGATGGAGGCCTTTTATGGGAGTTTTATATTTTAAAAACTCTCATTTTTGTTGGTGCGGTAATAAACGCAGTACTTAGATGTGATATGTTTCATTATCTCCATGGCACATTAAAAGAATGAATTGAAACTCAACGTGGGATGATAGGGCTACTGGCGAACCACCCACTGAAACAAAAAGGTAACGCGCCCATGCCTGCACTGTTTGTCAAAAATTTTCTGACATGACAAGTGAACCTCCTTTGATTGGGAAGTTCATCAGGTCTGGATAGGCAATACCTCCTGGGTGGGTGTGGAAAGTTGCCATTCATGATTTTTTTTCCTAAAATTATATGTTCTGTATAAACCTATGCTTACCATTTGCAGGTCATACTTTCGTTGAAGCATAATTATAGATATGAAAAGGAATAAATCGGATATTTCCCAGGTGGATATTTGTAAAAAGAATGAAACATTCAAAAAATAAGATTGATCAAAAGCTATCAATAACATATAAACTTCCATCGCCTTTTGCAAACAAAAAATCAATATAGGCTATAAAAACTTCTGTCCATTCAAATTGTAACCCCTAGGTAAAATTCTCTGCAGTTTCCATGTGAGTCTTGTATGGTTGAAATATATTACTGATCTGATTTTTTTACAAGCTTCTATTTTGTTTATCCTGTTTCGATGTCTGTCTGTGGGTTTGTAATTATCTATTCAATATTGTTATGTGGGAGTTCTCGAAAACAGAGATCACGACCTTTTTGTCGAAATTCATAAATTCAAGATGACGTCTCCAATATGGCGACGTGTTTCATTATTATAGCCCGAATCCATTGAAAATTGGTATGTGGGTGTTTTTGGGGTCGAAGATTATCAATTTTTGTTAGAATTCAATAAGATGACGGCTTTGATGAATGACTAAAAAGAATAGAATAAAAATTATGAAAAAATAAACAAGCTTTTATACAAATGCACTGAAATGGAAAAAATAATATCTCTAATTGTTTGACCTACGTTATTCTGTGAGTAGCAGTTTTAAAATCTTGCCTCGCAAGAATACTATTTTATTATATTCGCGGAAAGCTTTTGAATCTGCTACTCACAGAATAACTCTCCGCCATGTTGTGTACACGTTTTCACAAGCTTTTATTAAACTTGCAATGTTCGTATGTAAGTTGTCCTTTTCAAAATTTGCAAGTGAGATTTGACCCACTTCTATTTGTGCGATCAACATGAAATTTGGCAGGTAATCACAATTTTGGTGACAATGCATAATACAAATTTTGTTATGAAAACAAAATGGCTGCTCCAATATGGCGGACGAGATTTGTGTTTATGGTCCCATTCGATTCAAAATTGGTATGTGGGGGTTTTCGGGGTCGAAGATCATGAATTTTTTGTCAAAATTCATGAAATTAGAATAGCGGATGCAAGATGGCGGACGATCTCTGTGATTATGGTCCGATTGTATTCAAAATTGGTGAGTGGGGGTTTTCGGTGTCGGAGATTATGAATTTCTTGAGGAATTCAAGATGGCAGCTCCAAGATGGTGGGCGAGTTCTATTCTATTCAAAATTGGTATGTGAATCATTAACGACAATGCAGAAATAGTGAAGATGAAAACTGAATGAATTTTTTTTCATTTCATATTCCTTTTCCTACGGTACAACAAACTGTTTTGACACCCTGTATATATCGGCAATATCATCAAATGATAAATTATAATAATAATAATAATAAATAAATAATAACGGAGATATACCAAAAAATTTGTGAAATTTTTTCTTTTTTTTACTCCTTTTCCTACGTCACTACAAATTGATTCGACACCCTGTATGGGGAGATAACATTATTACGAACATTTTGGTGGAAAAATCATCAACGATCATGCAGTAATAACGGAGATATTCAAATATTTGGAAACCGTGGCTGGAATAGTTTTTTTCCCTACGGCACTACAAAATGTTTTGACACCCTGTAATATCGGAAATATCACTATGAGTATTTCCTTGAAAGAATCATCAACGATCATGAAGAAATAACGGAGATATTCCAAAAAATGTATGAAACATTTTATTTTGTTATTTTTTACTCCTTTTCCTACGGCACTACAAATTGATTTGACACACTGTATGGATAGATAACATTATTACGAACATTTTGGTAAAAAAATCATCAACGATCATGCAGTAATAACGGAGATATTCGAATATTTGGAAACCGTGGCTGGAATAGTTTTTTTCCCTACGGCACTACAAATTGTTTTGACACCCATATATCGGAAATATTATTATTCCTACGGCACTTCAAATGATTTGACACCTGAGAAGAAAAATTTAAACATTTTGAAAAAATTATCAAGATCATGCAGAAATAACGAAGATATACCGAGAAATTTATGAAAAAAGGATTATTTTTATTCTTTCTTTATTCTCCTAGAGCCCTACAAATTATTTTTACTCCCTGTATGTATTGAATACATACATATTTTTTTATGAAAGATTCATGATTAAGGGGAAATGTGTGGTAGAAAACGTCTAAAAAGCATTCTAAATTGTTTTGATACCTTATACGTATTGATTAGATGATTGAGCGCATATCAGTGAACAAAAATAATACCAAGGATTGTGCATTTATGAATGAGATATCCTGAAAAACGTGTAAAAAGCGTGAGTGGGAATTACCCGGAAGTCTGGCAACGCCGCACATAAATTTCACTCCATCCCGTTTTCGACAGTCTACACGTCAGAAACCGTGGCTAGAAAAGTGTGGATAACTTCACATAAACCATATATTGGGAATTCAAAATAAGGGATACATCCTCTGGTGTCGATTTTGGAAACTATACATACTTACATTGTTTACTTTTCCAAACATTAATGTTTATAATATGATTTTAGCCATTGTATACCTAAAACTTGTCGAATCTCTTGTGGTTGTTGACATTTAATGAAATTCTTGTTTACCTGTTGACTATTGTTTGTCCTCGAGTAAAAAAATGAGGGATTCAAGTTCAAATCATTATTGTTGTTTACCCCAATGTGACTCTTGGGCAAAACGATCCCGTTGTACTGGAATAAGTTTCCATCATTTTCCATGAGAAAATGAAGGTAACGTTCTGGTGCAGACTAATCTTGGATTGAGCGAGTTTATAGACAGACGATGGGCTCTTGAAGAAGAATCCAGTCCCTTCCCAAAATCCTCCCATCCATCCCATTCGAAAACCTTGATATTTCCTAAATTTTTTTAATACGAAAACACCCGAAGGTCCGAAGCGTTTCCTCGTGTACGATCCCCGACCAAAGATTATTGTTACTCTACTCTTTGCCCCGACACTTGATGTCACATGACAGGCTTTCCTGACTCCTAATTGGCTACACCCAATCAAAAGTGACAGTATTTGGAGGACTTTGAAACGATTTTGCTATTTCATTCATGAATAGGGTTGGTGATTTCTCTTGTTACTACTCTACTACTTTCCCTTATTTTTCATGTTGGTAATAAATGAATCATGGTGCCCAAAAACAATTGCAAACATAAATGGGAATTCAAAATTAGATGACAGAGTAGCGAAAGTTCAAACCAGACATACGTACATTGTTTGTCTGTTTTCTCAGAGGTTATATACTTGTGTTTGGAGTTTTTCTGAAAATATTTCCATTTGGAAAAAAAACAGTTTTTTTGTGTAGTGTTATTCATTTCAAGACTCTAGTGAAGAGGTGTATTTAAATCTTAAGACAATATCATTTGCGAAAACTCACTTTGAAGGAGGCAAATTATGTTCTAATTTGCTTGCAAAAAAACTTTTTCGAAGTTTCTGGACAGCTTAAGTGAAGTCATTGTTATGAATTATTTTGAAGAAATGTTACACATTATTTGTGAATGTTCGAATTGAAAATAAAACTAAGAAAAACAGTTTTTTTATTTCATCTAAAACAAACAAGATGGTGTGAAAATGTGTCAAAATAACCTAGGTATACATATACTGTATGAATAATCTTCGGTATGTTGAATAATATCTGTTTTTTCTCTTCTTAACTCTCTTTTTTTTTTCTTCTCAACTCTCTTTGAAGGTTCTTTTTAACTTTTTTTCTTGGCCACACACTATACAGGAACATTTTGGTATTCTTCAAGATCCCAAGAGCCCGTCGTCTGTCTATAGACTCACTCAATCCTATATTACGGTATCGTTTTGCCAGGAATCACATTGAGGTACACTACAATGATGATTTGAACTTGAATCACTCATTTTTTCACTCGAGGACGTACAATAGTCAACCAGGTAAACAAGAATTTCATTATGTCGGCAATCCCAAGAGATTCGACAAATTTTAGGTATACAATGACTAAAATCATATAAACATTAATGTTTCGAAAAGTAAACAATGTACTCAAGTATAGTTTCAAAAATCGTTATTTTGAATTCCCAATTGCTCATACCTATTTGAATTCGAAAAGTTGGCGATGATTTATTACCAACATGAAAAGTGAGGGAAAGTTACTATATTTCATCTGTCACATGTGTCAAGTTTGTTTATTTGGAAATGTATAAGGATTTTTTCGATAAAAATTATATTATTTTGTGCGAAGTTGATTATTAGGATACCCGCAATCGCACCCTAATCTGTACCAAGCAATATTAGTTCATCTTAACTCTGTATATCCGCTGAAGTCCCGCTATGTAATAAAGCGGGTGGTAGTCTGTAGGCCTACTAGTGACCATTGCGACACGGGCTAGCCGGGCTGACCACGTATCATGATTACCCAAGTAGCACAGAGGTCATAATTCGGTTGTACAGACGTCTACTAGACCTTTCGCAAAAGTCCGTCTTGTAATATGCTAAGACGTCGCTATTGTAACGTAAATAAACTTAACTTGGTTTTACTAATTTATTTCACACTTAATCTACAACTTAATTTATATTACTACGCCACTGTATAGCTCGATCGTATGGGCTCGTTCAGACTCTGAGACTGCCTGTGCCATCTTGAGGGCGGCCTATTTATCTCCGTTACAGAATTCCCGATCTTTCGAATTCTGGCAGTTGGCGACCAGCATGTTCCAGTTGCTTCCAATATTGATCGTTGTTATCCGCGGCGGTGCGATTGGATTTGTTCTCGAATATCTCCGGGGATGACATCATCCTTGTCGATGGCAACGCGTGAGGCGACAGGTCCGGCCTAGGTTCGTTACATTGCCCCCTTCTTAAAGACATTTCGTCCCGAAATGTCATCCTTGGAGTGTGACGATATCTGCATGACTCCCCATATCTGCACCGTGAAGTTCGATGGAAGTAACACTCCACGGTCTTCATGATCGGTCGTGGAAGAGTGTTACAGCAAACCAAAATCTTGACGCCGCTGGATCTGAATATCGCCTCCAGCATACTTCTTATGACTCTCCAGTCCAACCCATCAATACCACAGGACAATTTTGGAATTGCTAGATCCACCAGATTCTGGTCCACCATAGTATCTCTTAGTTTGGTGAGACTCTTCCAGACATCTTCATAGGACGGTTTATCTTGGGAATGCCTCTTGGTAACTAGGTAGTAGATGTTTCTCTGGCCTTTCTTCAACTGTAGCACCCCACCAACTTCTGGATTCTGCTCCCGCAGTGTTTGGAGTTGACCAAATTTCTTGGAGAACACTACGGCGATGCCCCTGGACATTCGAAGATCTTCTGCCACACAGTGCGCTAGTGCGTAGTCAGCAGGCACCTCGAAAAGGTCTCGTGACTCCTCTCTAGTAACCCCATGTAGAACTTTCTGCCCGTTTGAATACAAGGACATAAACTTCTCGAACGTCATCTCATCCTCCGGTGGCCTGAGAGTGCGAACTTGGTTATGGTTTCCAGCGTAAGGGGCCAACCTGTTGAAATGGACGACCCTTGGTTTCCCTCGGGGTGGCTTATGGATTCGGTACACAAGGTCGTTTATCCTTTTCACCATTTTATACAGGCCTTCCCACGAGTTCCGCAACTTTGGTGATAGTCCACGACGACGTTTTGGGTTGTACAGCCAAACCAGGTCATCAACCTTAAACCCTCCAGCGTCGGCCTTGATGTCATAGGTCTTCTTCATCTTATCGCTGGCACTCTGGATGTTCAACCGGACTCGTTCGTGGATGTCGTCCATTCTCTGCCGAAGTTTGCTGACGTAGTCCTCTCCCGCAGTGTCTTGTCCTGGCGGTATCCCAAACTTCAGGTCACAAGGCAGTCGCAGTTCTCGGCCCATTATAATACTAGCAGGAGTTTGACCTGTTGACTCGTGTACTGCGGATCGATAGGCCATCAGGAACAAATGAAGATACTGGTCCCAGTCTCTTTGATGGTCAGAGACAACCTTGGAGAAGTGGCGGTTGATCGTTCTGTTCATCCGTTCCACCATTCCATCGGACTGCGGATGTAGGGCCGTGGTTCTTGTCTTGCGGATGTTCAGCAGTAAACATATTTCTTGGAACAGGTTGGATTCGAAATTTCGGCCTTGATCCGAGTGCAGCTCCATTGGAATACCAAATCGACATATCCACTCTTTTACCAAGACGTCGGCGACGGTGATGGCTTCCTGGTTGGGCAGGGCATAGGCTTCCGCCCACTTACTGAAGTAGTCCATTGCCACAAGGATGTATTTATTCCCGTGGTCGGATACGGGAAATGGGCCGGCGATGTCAATGGCGATTCTCTCGAACGGGCTGCCTACGTTGTACTGACGCATCGGGGCCTTGGGTCGTATTCGAGGTCCATTGCTAGCAGCGCATACAGCGCACTTTCTGCACCAGTCCTGGACGTCAGCTTGACAATTGGTCCAGTAAAACCGTTGCCTCACTTTCTGCAGGGTCTTCGTCACTCCCAGATGTCCTCCAGCGACTCCATCATGGATTTCCCGCAGCACTTCCTCTCTTCTGTTCCTGGGAACAATTATTTGGCGTCTGTCTTCCCCACCAATATCGGCCTCCAGCACACGTTTCAGGATCCCATTGTCCAGAATAAGAGAGTTCCATTGTGCCCAATAGGACTTAACAGCCGGCGAGTAACCTGCGACTTCCTGCCATGATGGTCTTCGATTGCCCTTCTTCCAGCTGACAACTAAGCCAAGGTCGGGGTCTTTCTCTTGGTCTTTCTGGATCTTGCTGTCATTCCAGTTGTCATCCATTGCCGCGGTTCTACAAAGTGTTGCTTCTTTCTCTTCTGCTCGTCGGCAATGTGAGCAATCATCTGGACATGGTCTTCGCGACAAGGCATCTGCATTCTTATGGCTAGTTCCGGCTCGATGTTCGATCTCGAAATCGAATTCTTGGAGTCTCTCGATCCAACGTGCTACTTGACCCTCAGGATTTTTGAACTGTAAGAGCCATTTGAGAGCTGCATGGTCAGTTCTCAACAGGAATCTTCTTCCATACACGTACTTGTAGAAGTGCTCCACTCCCTTTACAACAGCTAACACCTCTCGCCTGGTGACACAGTAATTGCGCTCTGGTTTGCTAAGCGTCTTGCTGAAATAACCAATGACCTTTTCCTGTCCCTCCTGGATCTGGGATAGGACAGCTCCAAGTCCCACGTTGCTGGCGTCCGTATCCAAAATGAATTTCCCTTTGGGTAGGGGATAGCTCAGTATAGGTGCGTTGATCAAAGCTCCTTTCAGCTTCCTGAATGAGTCTTGACATTCTTCGGACCACTGGAACTTTGTTTGGCCTTCCGTGAGCCTGGTCAGTGGTTTAGCGATGTTGGCGAATCCCAGCACATATCGGCGATAGTATGTGCATAAACCAAGGAAACTTCGAAGTTGGTTAATGTCTTTTGGGATGGGCCAATCCTTAACAGCTTTGATCTTCTGGTCATCCACTGCTACTCCTTCCCCAGAGACAACGTGGCCGAGGTATCGTAGTTCTTTTTGGAACAGATGGCATTTCTTAGGGCTCAGCTTCAATCCGGAGTTCCTCAGTCGCAGGAATACTTCCTCCATGGTCCTCGAACGATCTGCCGACCACAATAATGTCGTCGAGATACACTAGACACGTGTTCCATGAGTCCCTTCAGCACTGTCTCCATCAATCTTTCGAATGTGGCGGGAGCATTACAGAGCCCGAATGGCATAACGGTGAACTGCCACAATCCTGAGCCGATGGTAAAAGCAGTCTTTTCTCGATCTTCCTGAGCGAGTTCTACTTGCCAGTATCCACTCTTCAGATTAAGGGTCGAGAAAATCGTGGAACCAGCCAACGTGTCTAGGGTGTCATCTATTCTCGGGAGAGGGTAACTGTCCTTCTTCGTGACATTATTAAGTTGGCGATAGTCTACACAAAAGCGTGTCGATCCATCCTTTTTCTTCACCAGTACGACTGGAAGGACCAGGGACTGTGAGGTTCGATAACTCCTTCTTTTCCCATATCGCTGACTATTTTGTCAGCCTCTTCCTTCTTGGCAAGAGGAAGTCTTCTTGCTGATTGCCGGATCGGTCGGGCACCCCCAGTATCAATCTTGTGCTGGACCACATTAGTTCGACCCCCTTTTCCTTGTCCGGTATCGAAGATGTCTTGGTACTTTTTGACTAAATCTCTTAGTTTGGGCTGTTGAAATGGTTTTATGTCTTTGGAAGAGGTGGCAACTAATTTTTCTAGTTCTGTGGGCAAGTTGTTGGGTTGGCTAATCGTACCTCGTACACTCCGGATCACTGAGGAAACTGACGAGCAGTGCCCCAATATTGTTCCTTTCTTCAAGGTCACTGGAAAATAATTGACATTCATGACCCTTACCGGCACAAATTTGTCAGCACGCAACAAGGTCTTCCCTAGTACAATCCCTCGTCCAATTTTCTCATCATGAAGTTTGGGCTCGAACATCACCACGTCTCCACTGCTCGCACTCCCGTCCAGGCGAGCCTCCAGAATGGTTTCAGCCCTCTCAGGTACGCTTACATCTTCAGCCAACAACACACGGATCAACTCTTCACTTCTCCCATGAAGCACCAGCTCTTCTCCGTTGACACGTAGGACGCCGTCTTTGAAATCTAATTCAAACCCTCTGGAATTCATGATGTCCATTCCGAGATTGCATCGTCTTCGATGTCCGCTACAAGTGCCTGATGTTTCACTTTAGTGCTGCCCAAAATAATTTCAATCGGTAGCAAACCCCTGGATTCTTGTCCATTCCGTGATTTCTCTGTCCCCATCTATGTCGGTTCAATCCGTTCCGGTGTTCTGGCAAAGGAAGGCCCGAGAATTGTCCTAGTCGCACCTGTATCTAGCAGCATGGTGCAAGGCTCGTTATTGATGAGACCGTCTACGAAGACACCTTTGTTCTGTCGTTGAAGGATAGCGACATATGCGTTGTTAACCGGGGCTTGCCGGACACATGCCGACGATTGCCCCTTCTCGTCGACCTTCTTTGGTTTTCCTGCATCGGAGTCGATGAATGTTGGACATTTGCTACGCACATGTCCAATTTTGCCACAATTCCAGCATCTTATCTGTCTTTTCTCAGGCAACACTTCCTTCATCACTTTCCTTATGGCAGTTCCCAAATTAGCAGGCTCCTGTGAGTCTTCCTCAATCATTCGGACTTTACTCTGGCTTTTGCAAGATTGTTTCGCTGCCTCGAATTCCAAAGCGCGTGCCAGTGCGTCTACGAGATGTGTTGGACGAGCTAGTGTCAATGCTTGTCTGGTTTCTTGGTCACGGAGTCCATCCAAGAATGCCTGAACCGCTAATCGCTCCATTACATTTTCCGGTGTGGCTGGATATGCAAGACGAACCAAGCGTGCAATGTCAGCTTCGAATTCTTGTAAGGATTCGCCCGATTTCTGGCAGCGATTTTTCAGCTGGTAGTGGTATACGTGTTCCAAATGGGCGTGGCCATATCGTAATTCTAGATGTTTAATCAGCTGATCATAGTCCTCCTGTTCTTGGGCGGTGAGAGTTTGTAGAATATTTGTCGCTTCTCCACGTAATGCAAGTGTCAGTGCTACAGCTCTTTCCCCTGCATTCCATCCGTTTGCTTTGGCCGCTGCTTCAAACTGCCGGCGGTAATTTGCCCATGGAGTTTTTCCGTCGAACTGAGGCGGCTTCATGGAAAGCTTCCCTATTTCTGAAATGACCTTGACATCTTTTATACCCTCTTGAACTTTATCCAAGTTCAAACTCAAGTCCAGCATTGCATTTTCGTTAACCATCTCTGTGGAGGGCGCACTATTAATTCGTTTTTCCAGCTTACTGATCGTTTCCTTTATTTTGTCCATTTCTGCCTCGACCCCATCTTTGATTTTATCTACCTCCGTGTTCATTTGCTCCCTAATTTTATCTATCTCTGTCTCAACGGTTCCCATTCTTTCTTCTAGAAAATTAGCCACACCACACAATTCTTTTTTTAGGCCTTCTGTGTTTTCCAGAAACTTCTCTTCCAGGCTTCTTGCATTTTCTTCCAGGCTTCTTTTTCTTCCAGATTTATAGAATTTTCTTGAAGCTCTCTTCCAGATTTCTAGAATTTTCTTGAAGCTTCTCTTCCAGATTTATAGAATTTTCTTGAAGCTTCTCTTCCAGATTTATAGAATTTTCTTCAAGCTTCTCTTCCAGATTTCTAGCATTCTCTTCCAGGCTTCTTGAATTTTCTAGAAGCTTCTCTTCCAGATTTCTCGAATTTTGTTGCAGTTCTTCTTTCACGGATTTAGTAGTTTCTTCGAGTTTATTCATTACCAAACTTAAATCGCCTCCGGGAACTTCGAATAAAAATGTTTCGGGGTCCTCACCTTCTTGTATAAGTCCTTCTGCAAGTCTTTCCTGGAGTACTTGCTTTTTACCTGTTATTTCCAGTTCCCTTTCCTCCAATTCCTGTTTCAATTCCGCTACCTTCAAATCCGCAAGGCGCACTTTTCTTGAACACATTTTGTCTTTGCCGAGGTATCAGTCTGTTTTACACGAAAAGTTTATCAGTTTGTTAAAAATTCACTTCGCGAATTCTTTTCCACGGGCCACCAGTCTATTGTCTGTTTCACGCGAACAGTGTATCAGTTTATATTCCCACGCACAATTGTCCACTTCGCGAAAACCGGGCCACTGTCTATTTTGGGCGTACAAAAAGGTCTATCAATTTATTTTTCTGACTATCCACTCCACGATCACTTGTTTATTTTCAAAATCTCGCTTCCGACACCAATTGTAACGTAAATAAACTTAACTTGGTTTTACTAATTTATTTCACACTTAATCTACAACTTAATTTATATTACTACGCCACTGTATAGCTCGATCGTATGGGCTCGTTCAGACTCTGAGACTGCCTGTGCCATCTTGAGGGCGGCCTATTTATCTCCGTTACAGAATTCCCGATCTTTCGAATTCTGGCAGTTGGCGACCAGCATGTTCCAGTTGCTTCCAATATTGACCGTTGTTATCCGCGGCGGTGCGATTGGATTTGTTCTCGAATATCTCCGGGGATGACATCATCCTTGTCGATGGCAACGCGTGAGGTGACAGGTCCGGCCTAGGTTCGTTACATTATATATGCCAATACGACAAACGTCACATCGACGTTATAAAGTAGTGGTAATGACTTGCCAATATAGACTTATATAAGCCAGTCGCAAAAGGGTTGGCTTGAATATTATTACGTCGTTATGTGGTCTTAGTGTAGTCATTATATCATTAAGGTCATAATCTTTATAATATAGTATTACAATATGTATACCATATCAAAAGATTTTATATAATATTAATATAATATATAATTCAGTCTTCCTTTACATGTTCCTGATACTCTGTGGCAATGTCCTATATCCACTATATATACTAACAACAAATGGCCGTGATAGTTATCGAGATAAAATGATTTTCATTTATGTCTTTAAGAATTGTTCTGAAACTATTATAGTGACCAAGCAAATCCATTTTTACGATCAAAATCCAATTCTACTCACTTAAAATTCATGTGCCTCGAAAATGAAGAGATTTATTTTCATTACAGAAAAAATTCAATTTTTCTCATTAATCGTTGGAATATGTACCTATACCATATTACGAAAGATACTTGATTAGCACATCTCCAATGATTTTTAAAACTTAATTTTTTATATATTACCATGTTTATATTGTAGATCCCACCGAGTAAATCAGCTGATATTACCTCTGCCACTTGTTCTTGCCCCAGGGGGATAAAATTTCACCACATTGCCACACTGGCTCTGTTTGGACATTACAACATATCCGTTACAGATAAAGAGTGTACTTGGAATGCTCCAAACCAAAAAGAGTTCCAGTAAATGTGGCTGAATTAGAACAAAACAATGACATAACCTCAACTATATTAAATAAGTCATAAAACATTATAACCCTTACTTCCTTATAAAATATGACGAGAAATCCTAAATTTGGCCCTACTATTACAAAATATTAATATTTCCACCCTTATTTATAACACTATCACGAATAAAATAAAAAATGAAAGTTCCTTAAGAGCATTTCACATGCATTTGCATTTTCGATGAAAAGGTTCGTAAGCTCCACCCATCGTGTCTGACATCACGACTTAGGTAGTCCATTCTAAAATATTCTCGCAATTTTCCTGTGTCCTCATGGTCAATGATCAGTACTTAAACTACCTCTCAGCAACTTACGCGCATAGACAAGAGTTCTATATGCTTGCGCGCCTCCAAACTAATGCTCACAAACAAACAAAAGATTTCTAATCTAAACAAAATATGGGAAAACATTCTGCGCGCGCGTGCACAGAACTAAGTAGGCAACCCTCCAAACTGACATGTTCTGCAACGTTTTGTACTGTTTGTTGCATTGGTCTGTACATGCCTATAAATTGAATTGGTGTGAAATTATCCATAGATTTCTAGCCACGCATGCTGACGTAGTGGAAAATTAAAATCTGTGGCTGGGTTACATATTTATCAGCACCCGGACTGAAAAATCTGTAGCTGGAAATATTCAACATACATATGTGATCTGCGTCAGTTCTTCACACCCTTCGGAATCAGTACCACAAGAGGTGCGTTCATGAAAATTATAAGAATTATAGAGTTTCAGGTTGATACCGTAATGGAATCGTTTCTCTTGTCACCCTTACAGTTTTCGCAAAAATGATTTTTTTATCGAGTAACAGTTCTTTACACCCCTCGTAAAATCCAAACAACAAGATAAGCGCTCATGAAAATCATACCTATTGTAACGAAGTTACTATTTTTTCGCTATATTTATCAACCAAAAGCTCCCTGTAAGGAATTAAATTCATCTTGACAGTAATAATAGGTCTAGAAATACCATTCGTGTTCGTGATAAATCCGTGGATTACACCTACCCCAATAAATAGACTAAACACCCTCCGTAGATCACGCCAATACCGCGACGCGTATATATAAAGTACGCGCGAGTATTACCTGCGCCAGCCAGCGAATCGAGAAAGCACGTTGCAGCGAGCCAACTGTGCTATGAACAAATACAGCCGAGACGATTTAGTCACCCGATAAAAGCCAGAGACATCAGTTTGTTCGAGACAAAAGCGGCCGCAGCCATCTTTTACAAGCTTGGTAATTATATTATGAAAATATAGTTTGTATTTCAATCGGTAGAGTCCACAAAACAGCGCGCGCCTAAAATTCGATCGAGAGGCATTCCCAAAAGAGGGGGAAACCGGCTGTAGTTCCGTTTGGAAATATTTCAAAGAATCATTAGCTTGCCGAACCTAGCAGAAGCAGTCACGCGTCCGACCACTTATTTCCAGAGTGTGAGCCAAATACCGAAGTCCACTACCGTAATTACGATAGTGCCCTCGCAGCCTTTGGTTCGGAAGGCACTACTCGATTTTGTGAGAACAATAATAACGTAATTTATCTCCTTCTTGAACCACTCTAGGTTCGTAATGAAGCAAAGCTGGTGACAAGCGTGAAGAAAACTTTATTAAGACTGAACTTCTGAATAATGGTTACATCAGGTTTTATACACTTTGGGAACAAAGACTTACTGAATAAAAATGAAAAATTAACAATTCCTAGACATTCGGTATAAAAGATAAAGTATGGTATATTGCATAGTAAAACAAATTCGGTTACGGGAAATAGCAAGCTGTTCAGAGATAATTATCGGTAGAGAGATAAAAGACGGTGTGGATATCTTGTAGCGTCAGCAAGGGATATCCATCGGTGTGAATATGTGGGCCGGCTTCAGGACGGTTCTGCATATGTAACTCCTCCCCTCGAAGATCGAAGACTAGGGTGGGCATGGGTGGCTAGTCTGAGAAAGATCTTCCATTGCTACAGGTGATGAACATCTCTGGGCACGCCAATGTTGCGCCAATGTATAGGGGTAACAAATTTTGTAGTAATATGTTACACCACAGCAGAAAAAGAGGCAGACAGCAGTGCCAATGAGTATAAGGAGCCATAATGGTATTCCTGTGGAGTCCATATCAGGATCCTGTGGTAGGCGGAACGGCTGCTGGGCATTAAATGTGGAAGTTAGATGTGTGATTTCGTCCAAATCAAGACTACGTAGATGGATGGTAGCAGATTGCGCCAGTAATGTGGACATATTGAGTAAAGGTAGATACAGTAATGCAACTGGAGATAATGCATCATTTCCATGAAGAAATTTATCTTGTCCAATTAGGAAATAACACTTGGGTGGTATGCTCATGGTGAGTTTGAATAGAGCAGCCCTCTGTAATCCGTGTAGTCACCGGAGTTGTAAAAAGAACAGCTTCTGGTGTTATCTGATGTGCTAGTGGGTTCTTGTAGTTGACAGGAAATAATGAACAAGTATTGGCAGTATTGTTCATTAAAATGTCAATGATGCAGTTGTTGTCCATTTGCAAGTGGTTGTGGCAGAAGTAGATATCCTCCAAAGATTCACATAATTCATCTTGGAACTGGTATATGCCAAGTTTCTCATTGAGGATAAGGTAAGGTTTAGGAGGTAAAATAATCTGGTTACTGATAGGAATAGGATAGATAAAGTAAGTATGTAATTCAAATGGTTTCAAAATGGGAAAATGTATTAAGAAAACAATTCTCTCTTCAGTGAACAACAGTTGAATACCAAGAAAGGTATAAAAACTATATGGGGTAGAAAATTTTGCAATTTGATTATTTGGATATAATAATTTCATTTGTGTAATGAGAGAGTATAAGTTATCAAGAGACAAAAATGTAGGGTGAACCTTGTTAAAATTTGCAAAAGTAACAGCATTTACGATTTGGTTCAGTTGGTTATTAAAAGAAGTGATCGAATTAATCAATAAGATCAGATGGCTTTGTATGTCAATTTCGACAGAAATACAGTTTATAGAAGAGGAGAGTATTTGTAAATTATGTTGAATTGCAAAAAGAGTATGATTGGTTGAACTCAAGAATTGTTGAGTAAGAGTTATCTCATCATTAATTTTTTCATGCATCATGTGATCAATGGTTCCTAAGTGAGAAAGGATAGTGTTGATTCTTTCACCGTCATCACTGTCCAATGTTCCAAACAGCCATTTATTAATTTTACCAACAATATTGAACAGTCCTCGTTTATGAATGCTGTGAGGTTGAATAATTTTCAGAAGATGTTTAGATTGAAAAGAGAGCATATCAGCTTGTTGAAAAAGTATGCCGTCAGCAGAGGTTATCTTTTTGAGCAGAAGTAATTGATTTTCAAATTTAGAATGGATGTGGAAAGATCACTTATGTTTAGATAGCTAACAAATGTATGTTTACTGGATATAATTCTACTTGGTTTGAGTAATATAGGCATAATTGGGTTAGATAAGCGTTGAATAGAGGCATAAATATGGATAAAATAGAAGGATGAGAAAAGCAGCCGAATTCTCATGGCTATTTGATTTCTTGCTTGCTTCCTTCAATCTGCGTTGATCTGCTTTGGGTCTGGGCTGTGTTGCTTTCCTACTTGCTATAGTTTCCAGGCGAATTTCCAGTCCGTCTGTCCACTGTTCTAGTCTCTCAACTTGTTCAGTGTTCACTACTCCGTTTGCGGCACTATGAAACTGTTCAGATTGATGCTAGCTTTGAATGTCAACCGCGAAATCGTCTCAGCACTTTCTAGACTTTCTAGCACTATGCCGCGTATTTCTTGGAAGCCACTCCTTGTAATTGGTGATTGCACGTTAAGGGTCCGTTGGGCACTGTCCAGAAATGTTGCACGCAATATGCTGGTTTGGCACTGTCCACAAATTTCCACGCAATATGCTTACGGTTTCCAAAACTGCAATCCTACCGACTGCGCCAATTACGATAGTGCCCTCGCAGCCTTTGGTTCGGAAGGCACTACTCGATTTTGTGAGAACAATAATAACGTAATTTATCTCCTTCTTGAACCACTCTAGGTTCGTAATGAAGCAAAGCTGGTGACAAGCGTGAAGAAAACTTTATTATGACTGAACTTCTGAATAATGGTTACATCAGGTTTTATACACTTTGGGAACAAAGACTTACTGAATAAAAATGAAAAATTAACAATTCCTAGACATTCGGTATAAAAGATAAAGTATGGTATATTGCATAGTAATACAAATTCGGAGTACGGGAAATAGCAAGCTGTTCAGAGATAATTATCGGTAGAGAGATAAAAGACGGTGTGGATATCTTGTAGCGTCAGCAAGGGATATCCATCGGTGTGAATATGTGGGCCGGCTTCAGGACGGTTCTGCATATGTAACTCCGTCGCGAACCTGGCCGACCAGCGTGCCGAAGCAGTGAGTTTGGGTAAATATGTTATATCAGGTGAAACACATCAGGAAATATTTGTAAGTAGGGCTCATCCAGTATTGAAACGATCACTTTGGCCTTCCCCCACCTAACAACCAATTTTTATCGAAGATACCCGAACCATTGTCTGACTATGGCTATTAATAGAAATTCCATAGGCGTACCAAATTATTTGGTATAGGCGATTCACGAGACGTAGAGAACTTACACTCCTATAACTTTCCTAACACTCCTATTTCTTTTTCCGCTACTGAATAGAACTTACCACTGGGCATTTTGGCAAGGTAACGAGTAAACTATTGCAAAGTTGAATAAATAACTGCACTACCTATTTATTAATTAAACAAACCTAACCTTTCAAACGCTGCATGTCAAGACCCTGGTGAAGATTCGCCATAGCACAGCAAATCGTGTCCACTCGTGTTTTCCCCCTCTCTACATACCAAACGGTCGTTTCAATACTGGATGAGCTCTACCACAGGTGCGATGTGCACATATTCATTTCAATGCTGCGCTGGTAATTTCTGCATACTAGTCCGTACGATACCCCCGCAAGAGCTTTTTGGTTGCTAAGTTTACCCCGCTTGCTTGAAAACACCCTCCCCGCTTTCTCTGTATATAGTGCTTGCCATTTGTTGTGATAACTTGAGGCCGCCGTCATCCGCCCTTCTAATTAGGGATGTGGCGAGCAAAATTTCGATATAATTGGCACACGTGGCAGACGTTATTAATAGCGAGAATTACACCTTTAGAAACATCAAGGACCGCGTCTGCCAACATGGTGGCGCTGCGTTGTCAATTGACAGCGTTTCAAAAATGTTAAAAAAAAAGGTGTGCTATATTATGCGCACATGTCTGCCTCTGGGACTGATGGTCACAATCATCCTGTAAACACAGAAAATCGAAGAGGCAGACATCCAGAGCTCTGACTGTTGTAGTATTTGATTTTTTAAGTTATTTTTATGATTTAAAAAACTGTATATAAAGTGCAAACTTGGCAGACCTGAATTGTTCGATTAAAAACAATGAGAAGGACCATGGAAAAATAGTCTGCCACCATGTTGCCTCTGCGTTTTCTATTGAGAGCGCTTCAAAAATGTAAAAAAAAATGGGTGTGCTATATTATGCGCACATGTCTGCCTCTTGAACTGATGTTTAGATTCCTCATAAAAACCAAGAAAATCGATGAGGCAGACATCCAGGCCTGTGATATTCCAAAGGCAGACCAATTAAAATGTTTTCCAACCCGACGCTCGCGCCATGTTACGAGTACAAAATTCTACGTCTACTGAATATTATTGAAAATAATTAATATAATCTGTAGGAATGTTTTCAAAATCAAAATGTGTCGTTATACGCTGCGCTGATACTGACGTCTTGATTATCAAGCTCGGAAATATGGAATTTCTGCAGAGCTCTCTCAAGATTTGGATCGATTTCGGTACTGGCAACACACTTCGGTATATTGATGTTTCGCAAATTTATTCAAAGGTGGGACCTTTGATTTGCAGTTCCTTACCTGGTTTTCACGCAGTCACCGGCTGTGATTATAATCCGGCATTTTTTCGAAAAGGTAAAAAAAGACCTTTTGAACGATTATTACAGTGCGAGAAATTGCAAAGAGCTCTTATCACCATTGGGAATGTTGATATTGACGCTTGTGAGAGCGTTTTCGACATATCGGAAGAATTTGTATGTTGTTTGTACAATATTAAAAAAACGAAGAAAGTTAACGAGGGCCGATACGAAATTTTCTCTAAAACATACGACGTCTCAAACGCCGCTGCATCTTTCAAACTTTCACCCCACAATTTGGACGCTTCAAATTTGACCATATGTCGCACTGAATTAACGGAACACTTCCTGAGGACTTTGTATATAACAAACATTTGGAAGAATGCCCACGAAAAATATCCTGTTGGTGATTTGGACCCGAATGATTGTGTGTACAAAAAGATGATGCGCTCAATTTTAAATGGTTCAAAGGAGAACAATTGCCCCGGTTCTATAGCGACGTCATATCCGAAGTTGAAGATCCCGAACATCAATCAGGTTCACATTTTTTCGTTCAAATGTATAATGTAAATTTCGTGCCATAAAAATTTGAACACGTTGTGTATTTTTCAGACGAGGAAGGAGACATGGACGAAAACACCGACATGAATGATCGGCAAGGTTTCTCGGATGCTAGCAATGACGACGCTTCTTGAATATTCCTTTTAAAAAAAATTTGGTCTCTAATAAAAGTTCCAAACGCATTTCGTTTCTGGTTGGCATTTTTTAAAAATATTTTTCCATAGATTTCAGCTCCAGAAGTAGAATCGTTATCGTGAGTTCAGCGAATAATATTAAACAAAATAATGATACTAAAACTATAAAGAATCACAATAATCCAATGCCATACCCGCTTTCCCTTGATTACGTGAAATTCAAACAATTGTACAGCTGAAAATCAGTGAGCAAAGTGTCTGCCAAATGTTTTTTCGTATCCAGGGAGTCATAATGAAACGAATGGGCGCAATGAGAACCGTGTGCAAATGACTTAATAGAGCTTTTTTTACATTTTTACAACTCCGTCCCGTGATACTGCAGAGCCTCTTCGATTTTCGTCGTTTCCAGGATGATTGTGACCATGAACTCCAGAGGCAGACATGTGCAAATGATTTAATACCCCCCCTTTTTTAAGCAACTTCAACGCGCTGTAACACGGAAACGCAGCGATATTGGACCTTAATTGACCAAATCAATTCGTAGTGATCTAAACTGCAATCCACCTCGATGTGAAACTTGTGGTAATCATATACCGAAATGCTCGCCACCTCCCTAACTATTCCTGTATTTCTTTGAATAATATACCTGTTTATCCTGTTTTTAGAGTATTCTTTTATTTACTGTCTTGAGTAGAATTTAAGCACCTAGTGCGCAGTCGGCAACCAGGTTCGAAACCCAGTTAAAGCCTGCCTTGCTGGCCCCGTTACATTGTCACAACTATACTGACCCCTGGAGTGTTTTTCTTCACTGAGACTGCCCGGAGCAAAAGTGGCCTTTGCCCGGAGCAAAAGTGGCCTTTTCCACTATAAACCAAAAGATGGCGCCCGAGGGAAAACCGAGAATAGTGAAAGGCGCCAAAGTTTGATAGTAGGGGGAGATACCCCTTTACACTATTATAAAGAATTTGATGTTGCTTACCGTAGTGAAATCGTTTTCCTTGTACCCTTACAGTTTTCGAGAAAATGATATTTTTATCGAGTAACAATTCTTGACGCCCCTCGTAAAATCAGAACCACAAGATGTGCGTTCACGAAACTCATACCAATTATGAAGAATTTGATTATGTTCACCGCAGTGAAATCGTTTTCCTTGTCACCCTCACAGTTTTCGAGAAAATGATTTTTTTATCGGGCATCGTCAATTCTTTACATCTTTCGTAAAATCAAAAACCCAAGATGTGCGTTCATGAAAATCATACAAATTATAGAGAATTTCATGCTGAATGCCGTAGTGGAATTGTTTTTCTTGTCACCATGAAATTCTCTATAATTTGTATGATTTTTATAAATGCACATCTTGGGTTTCTGATTTTTATAAATGCACATCTTGGGTTTCTGATTTTACGAGGGATGTAAAGAATTGACGATGCCCAAAAAAATCATTTTCTCGAAAACTGTGAGGGTGACAAAGAAAACGATTTTACTACGGTGAACAATATCAAATTCTTTATGATGGGTATGATTTTTATGAACGCACATCTGGTGTTCTGATTTTAGGGATGTAAAGAATTGTTATTACTAGATAAAAAACATTTTCTCAAAAACTGTAAGGATGACAAGAAAAACGATTCTACTATGGCAATCAGCATTAAATTTTCTATAATTGGTATGATTTTTATGAACGCACATCTTGGTGTTCTGATTTTAGGGGTGTAAAGAATTGACGATTCCCGCTAAAAAAATTAAAATTTTGAAAACTGTGGGGGTGACAAGGAAAACAATTCAACTACGATAATCAACATTAATTCTCTATAATTTGTATAATTTTCATGAACGCACATCTTGTTCTGATTTTACAAGGGGTGTAAAGAATTGACGATGCCCGCTAAAAAAATAATTTTTTAAAATGTGGGGGGTGACAAGGAAAACAATTTATGAATTTCCATAATTTGTATAATTTCATGAACGCACATCTTGGGGTTCTGATTTTACAGCGGTGTAAAAAGTGCTGTTACTCGATGAAAAAATCATTTTCTCGACAAGAAAACTGATTCTACTACGGCAATCAGCATGAAATTCTCTATCATTGGTATGATTTTCATCAACGCATATCTTGGGTTTCTGATTTTTCGAGGGATGTAAAGAATTGACGATAATTGGTTTAATTTTGGTTCTGATTTTACGGGGTAAAAAATTGTTACTCAATAAAAATATTTTTCCGAAAATAAGAGTGCCCGAAAAACGATTCCACTACGGCAATCAGCATGAAATTCTCTGTAACTTGAAAACTATGGGGGTGACAAGGAAAACGATTTCACTATGGTAAACATCAAATTCTTTATAACTGGTATTTTTTTTAAGGGGGGAAAAATTGTTGTTCTCGATAAAAAAATCATTTTGCGAAAACTGTAAGGGTGACAAGAAAAACGATTCCATTACAATAATCAACCTGAAATTCTATAATTCTTATAATTTTCATGAACGCACCTCTTGTGATACTGATTTAACGAAGGGTGTGAAGAACTGACGCGATCCCCATTTAAAATAAATAAAAAATAATTTTATCAAAAAGTCTATTAGTGACAGAAACATTTTCGTAGAAAAGTGACATCTTAAGAGGTCCCTTTCATAATATGAGTTGACATGATTCCAGGTTTCATATCGACTGATATCATGATATCGAAAGCAGTTGAATTCCAGATCACATATGTATGTTGAATATTTCCGGCCACAGATTTTTAGTCCGGGTGCTGATAAATATGTGTAACCCAGCCACAGATTTTAATTTTCCACTACGTCAGCATGTGTGGCTAGAAATCTATGGATAACTTCACACCAATATAAATTGACACAGTAAAACTTACTTCCACATACACTTGAAGACTATGGGGGAAGAATGGTATAAGTGACAATTTCGTCAAAACTACACTTTCTGATGACAATTCGCTAATGGGATAAAAGCGATACTATTGAAATAATACTCACTAGAAGAGATAGACCATGCTGGGAAAAAGAAAATAATTGCACCTGTTTTGTGATTTGTCAGGCAAAACAAGAATTATACTGTAATCAGGTTTTTTCACCATTCATCCATTTTCCACTGGCCCAATCAGATTGACTAGAATAAGTGGCAACCCAGACTTTGTTTCCTACAAAAATACATTTTTTGGCGACTTTACCTCGTTGAGAGTCCATTGGTCAAAACAATAATGAAGCTGGACCTCCATCTAAAGTAGCGCAAGGAAAAAACGCAGACCTATGTCAAACCTCATCTACAAATAGCCTAAGAAATTGTCCCTAAGAAAAACAATTTATGATTCCCATCAAAGCTGTTAAATATAAAGATTTACAGTTTTAGAAGTGATGAAACGCTCATTGGACAGGCCGATTAAGAGGGAACAATGATACAAGTCCATACCATTGTGCACATTTTATTTTTTCTTTATCTCAGCAAAGTGAATTTTATTTAGTTGGAAAATTATCTTGTTGATAAAAGACAGTTCTATAGTTTTGAATTTGTTTCCTCTGTAACTCTAAAACATCTTTTAACCTTAAATAGAGTTTTCTCAAAATTACTTCAAATAGACTACTATACCATTCTTCTCCAGTAGTCTTATTTAATGTTTTGACTTATACCATTCTTCTCCGGTAGTCTTCACTTATCTAATGTCTTTGTTTCATTCAAGAGTTTTGCCAACTGCACAATTGATTTGGGAATCACAAGTTGCACATATATATTTAACCCTTTCACTGGGGGAAGCGAATAAAGTTGAAAATTAAAATAGTGCGAGTCAAATATATTTAAATGCATTGTTTGGGGTTTACTGCGGAAATCAATTATATTCAACTGCTAATATAGACAACTGTATATACAGAGGTGTTTGGTAGATTGCAGGAACCGAATGTAATATATGAACTAAAAGGGTTTCTGCACTGCAGGAATCGACTATATTTATGCGGTGTTGACGGCACTCTCCACTTTAGTTTCTGTGGTGGAAAACCATGTCATGTTTGTGAAGTATTAAAGTGATTTTTGAGTTGAAATGGCTTCTGGAAGCAAAATGGGGCTAACAGATGATGAACTATATGATTTGTTGGTGAACAGTGAAGCAGATAATTTTAATATTAATATTGAAGCCGAATATTCTTGTTTTATGATTACTTCTTATATGCATAAATAATGTTTTCTATGCTGGTTTGAATTTTTCTTATAACAATTTAAGGAAAAGTCTGAATTTTTTTTTGATATTTTGTTGGTTTTTATATGCAAACTAGATTTCTTATTTGTTTTTTTTAAATAATATGTTTTATTATTTTAATTTTTCTTATAACAATTTAAGAAAGAAAATTCTGAAAAATGTTAAAATTTTGTTGTATTCAAATATTTTTTATTTATATGCAGATGTTTTATTTGTGTTTTAATTACTTTTCACAATATGTATGAATAAAAAATATGTTTTGTGTTAGTTTGAATTTATTTTATACCAATTTGAGGGAACAATAAATAAATTAACTGTATATTACTTCATACAATTTCAAACATCAATTGAATTGCAAATTCCAAAATATTCGCGCACATACAGCGACTTCCACTCCACATTCCTTCCATTTTATAACAATTGGCAACACTGTAAGAGTCGTTCTGCAGTTAGCTGCGGGAAGCAAATATATTTGGGCACACGCAACTGAGGGAATCAAATATAGTTCACAGCGCTTCCTGCAGCCGCAGTGACGGTACTCCTAATAGATACGGCGGCCGCAGCGAAAGGGTTAATTTTTGCTTCCCTCACAAGAGGATTCTCGTGGCATTGCACAATCAAATACTTTTGATTGCGTTCTCTAATAATACTTCTGATGGAAGGCAGATTTAAGTCCTCAAGTATCCGTTCGTTCCGCATACCACGGAGCGTTAGTTATCATACGCAGAACTTTCATTTCGCCGTTTCCAGGACGCAAATGCTCGTTCTGAGGTCTGGCTAGCGGCTGAGGCATACAAAATGACAGGTCTGAAAACCATTTTGTAGATCATAACTTTATTTTTCAGGGAAAGTTTACTTTTCCTGTTTACTAACGGATAGAGTGATGCGATTTTCTTATGTATTTTATTTTTATCAATTTAACGTGTGGCCTCCAGGTGAGTCGGCGATCCAATGTAACTCGAGGTACTTGACCTGCTCCAACCAATTAATCTCCCTTCCAGAGACAGTCCTCCTCTCTCTGGTTGTTTCTCTTGCACCATCGAAATAGCCTGCGTTTTGTCAGGATTCACCCTTATTTTCCACTCCAGATACACTGCTGGAGATCGTCTAATGCATTCTGCAAATGAGCGACACCCATCAGATGGTCGGCTGAAGAAGAAAGTAGGCCAGTATCATCAGCGTAAAGGGAAATCTTCACGTGTTCACTCCTGGGTATGTCTGACGTGTAAAGGTGGAGCATAGGGAGACAATATTGCCCCTGAGGAACGCCGGCCTCAATTGCTCTCGAATCCGAGAGACAATTGTCGACACTTGACTTGGAATGTCCTACCCATGAGAAATGATTTTAGCCACTTCACCCAGACCCAGAGGCAAGTGGAAGTCTATCAATTTTGAAAGCAAGCCTTCATGCCATACTCTATCGCGCTTTACTGATGTCAAGAAGTATAACATGGGCGCTGTTGTTGGTATTTAATGAATTTATGGTATCTTCCACCAGCCTCAGAACCTGAAGCTGGTGAGTGAGCTTCGGCGAAAGCCGAACTGCTCATTGTGGACATTTCTGTCATCCACTTCATCGCGAGCCTTTCCAGGACGATTTTCTCAGCAACAGCTGAACTGCAAAGCAGACTGATTGGACGATAATTTTGTGGGAAGGTCGGTTTTGTCCTTCCTTTGGAATCATCACCCGATGGCATGCTTCCACCTTGGAAATCTTTTAAGGCATCAATTGTTTATTATGTTCAACAATGACTGCAACTGGTTATCCGGAAAATACTTAATCATTCGATTAGTAATACCGTCATAACCAGGCGCTTTTCTAGGATTTAATCCTCTAATGCCTTAAGTTCATCCACGGAGCGGACGAATGTCATCCGATTTGGCTCTCTCAAGGTGCGCGAACCCTATCTTCTAACAAAATTCCCGATCCAGATCATCGCCTGGATGCTCGTTCAACCTAAATTGCCTTTCCATCAATCCAAATGCTCGAGCTTTAGACTCAGAGTCATAGCACATTCCGCCCTCACCGTGAATAGGGGAAGATGCGGCTTTTAGTCTTCAAATTTTTACAAAAGCTTCCATAATTGATTGTTGTTTTCTAGATTTTGAAATATATTGCCAAATCTTTCATGCCTAAATTCCGTTATACTTTCTCTTACCTCCTATTCAACTGAATTAGCCCGGTTCTGTCCGGGAAACAAACCCTTTGAAGGCTCTTTTCCCCTATTTCTTTCCGGATTAGATTTTTAAGCCTTTGCGGAATTCATCATCGTTTGGGAGCTTGTTCCTCGCGGGAGCAATCCATCAAGGCATTTTAATGGTGAGTTTACGCCCTGACCTCATCCAACTCAAGTGGAGAATTCATTCTCTCAGGGCGCAATATGCAGTCTCAGGAGTGAACTGAACATCTCCCAGTTTACTCCTTACACGACGATCTGTCTGGGGCTGGATCCCTCAAGCCAAAATAACGGGTTGTGATCAGGCTCAACTCGGCGAGAACGGCATGTCCCAGTTCCAGGGGATATTCCTGGCCAGGGCAATGTCAAGCACATCAGGTCTAGCGTTCCCGGGACAAAAACGTCGGCTCACCTGGGCCAACACCTGGTATTCATACCTGTCACTGTGTTGCCACAGTCGCCTACCACCGTGTTGGTAACACGGCTCCCTGCCGTGCGCGTTCCCGATCACCTGCAACAATAACGGGTTGATCTGTTTCCATTAGAAGCACATCGGGCTTCAGGGAGTATTCTATTGTTGGAGGGTTATAGGCACTGATTAAGCGAATAGGACCACCGGTATTTGAAAACAATACCTACTGATTCTATACCATGGGTATATCATTGGAAATGCCGGCGCCGCGGCGAATGACAGCGTTTCACCAAAATGGCAACACCGCCACCCGCGGAATTCGGTCATTTCTAAGCATTTTGTAGTTAGGAAATCTAACAGGTTGTCCATTAAGGCGAGTCTCTTGCAGAAAAGCAACATCAATGTTGTTCTCTCAAGAAACTCTATAAACTTCGAGTCTGTTCTGGAAGACCGTTTACAATTCCAACTCACGCTTGATGAAATTGAAGCTGCCTTTCACCCATTAGTTGGGATTAAAACCGATTGAGAATTTTGCAGCAGCTTCTGCGAACTGTGCAAACAGCATCCTCATTTGATCCAAAGTGGAAAGAATGCTTTGGGGCTATTTGTGACTTGAGCTGATTTGAGCAGGGGCCCTGGGCGCCCGATATGACACCCAGCTTGTTCTTTCCCAAATTTACGGGAAATGCCTTCTTTCATACTGATTTGAAGCAGGGTCTACCCTGCCTTAGCCGAGACATTTGGGACATCCCCCATAATTTGCAGTGTGACCCCCACTACAAAGCACACTTGGCGGTTCATCCGAGACTTGCATTCCCTCGAATATGATTCTCACCGACTTTACACAAGCGAACGGCACAGCAGTTAAGCTGACGTGGCGAATCTCTGACAGCGGTGGCATTGGCCTACAGAGGCCCTGGGTCTCTGTGGCTCAGCTTCCTGGCTTCAAAATATCTGTGACTTGGAAGATATGTTTTGTTCTTTATCCAAGAGAACTAATACCATTGGCAGAGGTGTTTTTGATGAATTAAGTTTTGATCCGGACCACTGAGACCGAGCGAACCCCTCTCAATCAGCTTCGTTATGGATGTAGTTACAATCTAAAATTCGGGGACTCCTGAAGACTATCTCAATTTTTTTTCATCAGGTAGACTATAGGTGTGAAAAGGAATACCTTGATCTTTAAAAATACTGGATATTTTTCTATAGTCTTCAGGAGGTTCGAAAAATCTTGATTCCGTCAAATACATTCTTTGACAGTTTGTTCAATTTAATATTATTACTTTTGAATAAAGAATTAACAGTGACCCACTTGTTTTATCTCTCACTGTGATAGGAGGGACGTTTTGTCTTCTAATTGTATCTGAGTCTGCTCTGTGGGTGAAGTATTTGTCGCGTTGGCATCATCCATATTCACGTCTTCGGCACCTCTGTACAATTTTGAACTTGGCTGGTCCCTCCGCTAGAAAAGCACTTTCGGATTGGGTTCACGCTGGACCATTTTCGCCGGTTGGTGCATGTCACTGTCTGATGTACATTTGTCAAACTTTGGAATCTATTTGAAGTTGAAACATTTATGCGTTTTTTCTACTAGAGTTCGATATATGCTACTGGTCTAAAGCTTCTCGATAGGGATAAGATGTAGGGTTGATTCTGCGTATCTTTGGTACCCGGCAGGGCGGGAAATTGCTCCTTTCTGGCCTTTTGTAGCAGGGACATCACCAGAACCTTCTGACTTTTCATTCGATTTCGCCGAAATTAGTGAACTTATTATTGGTATTTTCAATAAATCTTCACCTAGGGAAGACAACAATGCCCTAGCACCTCAGGAGTCGCCTCGGAGAAACCGATCCCTGCAAGGACTGATTCCTTGCTCGCCAGATCTAATTTCAATTAGATTTCCATCCGATTTTTGTCTTCAGGGAGGTTTTTCAACGTCGTGTCCAATATATATGGTGCAGGTGGGTTAGTTTTCTGTTCCAGGCCGGTACAAGACTGGTTTGGTTCAGGAAAACACGAATTTTTCACACTTTACTGCGGAGCAAACTTTCTACCAAGTATGTTACTTCGCTATACAGGGTGAACTTGAAAGGGTTAATAAACTTAAATTTAATAAACAAACAAAAATCAATAAATTAAATAATTTCAAATGTTTCAACATAGCAATTGTAAAAATATTGAAAATATATCAAATACAGCCTGAATAAGCATACCTTTCCAGTAAAACAAGACTATCAATATCCTGCTCTAGTTTTTTATAAGCAGACATATATTTCCATATTTTCATGGAAATGTAGATGTAAATACTTTTCACATCATATCTCATTATTCTAAATGAATCTCTCCAAAAATCTCAAAGATGAATCATTAATATCACTCAATCTAATGGCATCTATCAATATTAATAGTTCTTACAAGAGTTCATCCACTAAAATAATTTCACATCCACACACTGAATTTGAAATTTTGGTTTGATTTTCTGAAGTAGTGAATTTTGTTTTTTTACCTGGACTTTCCAATAATTTCATTTGATGACAAAAACATCAAGGTGAAATAATTCAGTAAGAATGAAACAGCATATATTGTTATTATTTATTGATTTCAATCACAAAATCAATGTTCACCTACAATCCTTTTAAACATCCTGTAAAAAATTATATTAATTTTCATTGATTTTAGGGATTCTCAAAATTTCACACAAATTTGCAAATGTTTCCTCAGCAAAATTGAATAAAGAAACTCCAAACTTAATAACTGAAAATTATATAGGCACACTATGTATGGATATTAAAAAAATTATCTTATCCCTCAAAACCCCTTGAGCACCCAAAAATCAATTCAATACCTATTTTACCGAATAATTCCTTGCGAAGAATACGATACCATCATATCCCTCGAAGTCCATCAACAGCTCAACCTAAAAACACGATTAAATCACTAGAAGCACCCAATAAATAAATTAAAATTCAAATAAAGGCAATGAGGGAAAGGAGAATCCCTAAAACTGAGTGCATAATGAAAATGTATTCAATGTTATTTCTATGCACATCTACATGTTCTTAGTCAAGTGGGTTCATGTTAGTTCATGAATGAAAAAATATATTTGCAAATGCTGCTTCTAAAGTCCTTCAATAAAACAGAAAATAGTATTTATTTGTCAATACTTTACCTCCATATGGATAATTGCTTACTATAGCCAATATTCCGTGCCATTTTATAAATTCATGGCGCTAAAGGAATATCTTGAATTTGTCCAGTATTTTAGTATGCCTCCTTTGGGCAATTAGGAATTTCGATAATTCACATACAGACAAAAATTAGAGTCTCTAGTCACCATTTTATTCAAGAGAATGTTTTCCTTGATGACGAATGTTGAGTTCTTAGGGAGCTTTTTCTCCAATTGAAACTTAAGTTGAGACTATTTATTGCTCATTAATAGGAGTCCTAGAAAACTTAGAAGGTACATGAACATGCAAAGTACAAGGTGTCCATATTGTTATTTTTTTAATTATTTTGAAGATTTTTTCATTGTAATAATTTCTTTCTTTCCAGTTTACTTCCCCGCAATCAAATGCTTTTTTTAATTCAATGGACACCCTGTCTAGACATAATTTAAAAGGAAAAATTTACTTGATAAAAAATAAAGAAAAATAATTATTTGCCAGATTATACTTACATTTTTAATATTTCTTCTATTTTCAAATATGAAGATTTCATGGGTACTATTCATATTGATGATTTTTATATCATGTATGTTAATATGGACCAAGATGATTGGTATTCATTAAAGTTCACTTGTGAACATTATTTCTACATGAAAATAAATGCTTTCAAATTTTTTTGGGATATTTCCCCTCAAATTTCCAGAACATGAAAGTTTGATCGGTTTTCTTCAGATTTTTTTTATCAAGTCATAATTATGTTAAACACTATGTTTATACAGTGTAATATTTCACTTTATGAAAGTATACATAATTTCAATGATGATATTTTACTCGACAATTTTAGTTCAGTTTTGGTCATAAGTATGCCAACTCCTCTTTGTCAACATTAGCTTACAATTCAAATATATTAAAACCAGCAAAACCAACAAGATTTGTTGTAGTTTCAATCTCTTTTTATAATACTAATTTTCCAACCAGGAGCACAAAATTATAGAGCTCTTCATGAATTAGGTGTTTTGCTTAGGTGTAATCCTTTAAGGCTTTTGATAATAAAAGAACTAGTTTTGAATCCATGAATTCAGTTTTTATTTATATACGAATCACATCTTGGAGTGATTACAAAGTGTTTTCAAGCCATCACAAACTTTTTATATACAAATTATATTTATTTGGGGACATAGTAATTTCTGAAGTTTCTATTATAAAAAAAACTATCAAATCAAGTGAATAAAACTTATACCTAATAACTACAAATATAAAAAATTATGGTCCATCTAATGCAATGGGAGAAAATAAGGCAGTTTTTATCAAGAATACTTCAAATTTAGCATCAATATACAGTGTGTTGTGTCCAAGTATTCAAATAATACCGATACAAATAAATATGACATATTTATATTTATCCTTATTTTCAACAATACCCTGACTAAATTCCATTACAATTTATTATGTCCACAATTCACACTACTGCATGATGTTCCAATCTTAAAAGAACAGATGGAAAAGAGCAGCCTTTCAATTCATCCCAATTTACATCAACACAAAATACATGTCAATTAAAAATACTATCCAGTAGAGTCGTTTTTGAAGCATCCAATATGAATGCTGAAAACAGCAGAGGTTTGCGCTCATTTATGTTTTCATTCTACATTAAAAAACTTGTTTATGAAAAGCAATCCATTAGTCTGTGGTTTTTGCAATAAATTATGTGGATTCATTCGATTTTTAATGTCACTTTCTCATCAGATCTATCAAACTACATCATAGGTAATAATGTGGAAAATATGTGTTCTGAATCATCTTTATTTTTTACATGAAATCATGGTTCCATTAAACCATTTTGGGAGGTTGCTTTTATGTAATAATTTGGGGATATCATTATATTAAGTTAAATATACACAAATACAAAAAATCCTACTCATTACATTTTTAAAATCCAAAAACAATATTTCTTGAAGTCTTTTCAAACTATACTGACTCCATTGTATGTGGCAATAATAGTCATCACAAAAACAACCCAAATTCTGAATTAGTTTCATAATTAAAAAATAATGTTTCAAATCAATCCATAAAATTATCCTTCGAAGAGAATTTTTATTCCATGAGATATATCACTTTGGAGTAACCCATAGCACTGGTCAGATACCATTCTCTAAACTGTTGTTATTCATCCCCATAGCTCTTCATGGTTTAATCAACGCTACAGAGATCAGTTAAAACATGGAGCAGTGACACAAGAGGGATATTTCTTCGAACCGAATAAAAGTTTTTGAATTTCCTTAATAACACTACGAATACTTCCAAAATTTGGACACACACTGTAGGTTAAGTCTTAACAAGAACGGTTTTGTCTCTTGCTCAATATCCTAAAATAAAAATAAAAGAGTCTGGTCATAATTCTGTTTAAATATACGAGAATGTGCTAGTAAATTTGCAAATTAACACACCAAGAAGTAAACTTTTTTTGAATATTTGGAATGTTATATTGTTTTCTTCAATAAGAATGAGAGAAAATATTTATTTTGTATTATTTCTTCCTGTACTTTCAACTATTTAACTTCAGGATATGCAATGTTTTCAAGGATTTGTCTGCAGCAAAGTTATATTTGATGTTTGTATTCAATCAAAAAAAAGACTCCAGGTTCTGATGAGAAAAGTATTATTTTTAATCTGTAGGACTTGCAGCATTATTTAATCAATTTAGAGTATTTAACTCTGTAGATGTGCGATATATAATTTATATATATTGTTTCCAAAGATTTCCAAGTTCAATCAAATCAATGCAGTATTTTAAAATCTAAAAAATAACTGCAAAAGGCTTAAATTTCCAAGTATTCATAATAAAAATAATAAAGTAATTTGATTCTGAAAAATGTGATAACAATAGAACCTACTTACTCATGCGAGTGGAAAATTTTGTGTACAACAATATTTTAATAATGTATGTTTTCACATGATAGTGTGATTGAAATGGTATAAATATAAAATTATAATATAAGATATTCTTGATTGAACTAATCTTCATACTTGAATGGAAATTGGAGAAATAAGAAATATGCATATTAAAAAAACTACCTAAATTCGATTACAAATGTTTATTCACCTATGCGCAGAAGCTAGTATATATTTATTAGATTGATTGACTTGAAAAAAATTAATTTTCAACCCAAATTGAAAAGTTATTCTGAATTTAGGAACTTTTCAAATGATTAAAAAACAAGAGTTTAAACTGTTATCACATTTTTCATATAAAGTAAAGTTTTTTTTTATCAACCAAGAATATACTCTGAGAAAAAACATCACTTACCATATCCACCCGCTGACGCATATCCGCCGCTCCTGTCCTCGTATCCGCCTGCCTGACTGCTATATCCACCTTGTGCTCCGCTACTGTAACCACCCTGTGCTCCATATCCTGCACTCTGAGAAGCTCCATAACCACCAGAGTAATCTTGGCCGCCACCATATCCTCCTCCTGCTCCTCCAGAGTTGGCATATGAAGTGGAATAGCCGCCACCACTTTCATAACCACCGCCACCACCACCACCTCCGGTTCCACCTCCATATTGGTTGTAGCCTTGACCTCCACCACCGTACGATTGACCGCCACCTCCGTACGATTGACCGCCACCTCCGTACGATTGACCGCCACTGCCGTAGGGTTGTGTACTATAGGATTGTTGGCCATATCCACCACCGCCACCGCCCCTAAATTTGAATAAGAAAATGAAATAAATACAAAGTTTTCCAATATTAAATGGCAATTTCAAGACATAAAATTAAGTTTTATGTCATAGTTCTTATTAGTAGACATAACACACAGTCAACAATTCCTCTATTTATAAAATACTTTTCACAATGAATTGTCACTTTTTTTTAAATATATTGGCCGCTAGACATTAGGACAAATTATTGAATACATTTTTGTAAAATTATGTATGTATCATTAAATGAACTAGTAAAAAATTAAGAACTTTATTCCTTGGAAAAAACATAAAAATCAGTTGTTGTTGAGTATTATAAATTGAGTTGTTTTTCAAAACTGTTTTTATAAAATGTTATTCTGATCAGAATCCCTTTATGATATATATATACTGGCACTTTATTACCAAAATGTTTTTAGACAATGAAATCAAGTTTCTTCAAATCATATAAATCTTTCATATTTGCTACTTTTCACTAGTTTCCACTCATCAAGTATTCTAAAAGCTAGTCTTCTTCAATCCGATTCAGGATTTTTTGTGACTAAGATTGAGAAAAAATTATTAATGTTAAAACGAGAGCCACATTATTGCATTTGTGTCATTCTGCACTGGGAATTGAGTTCGAGAGTACAGTGAAATAAAAAAACAAATCAAATCACTGAAACCAGTAATTCAGTAATTTAATTATTCAGTGAGCACGTAAAGGTTGGAATAAATTCGCTCAAGTATTTACAGGACCAGAAGGGAAAAATCGCTCCTTTACGTCAATTTAAATATTTGAACGTGAATTTTGACATAACTCTTTTGGGTGACGTCATAATAATTGTGCCAGTTATGACGTCAACATTTTTTTTTTTTAATAGCAATCCTGGTATTTGATAGTCATTTGAAAGAAGTTATTTCCCTGCATACAAAGAGTTAAAAATTTTATGGCATGGTACATGAGGAATTTGCCGAGAAGGAATCAATTGAATGTTTGAAGCACGCAATACTCATGATATGACCCGGTAGATACAGGCTAGAGCTGGCTGCAGAAAACCTGTCTGATCAAGTAACAGAATGGTTCTAAAATGTTAGTACTAAAAGCAAACATAAGAATAATAATTTAGTGCCTGGGCAAAATTTTTGCACAAGTTTTGTATGACCTTTTTTCAGAAAATTTTTCATACAGCAACATTATTAATATGCATTTCATTTGCTTGCATCACTCTCAGTCAGAATAGACTAGCGGTCTAGGGCGCCAGTTTTGAAAACACTGGTTCTCGGAAGGGAGCGTGGGTTCAAACCCCACACCTCATGATTTTTTTAAATGTTTCCCTTTGAAATTGAAAAATGATTTATTTTGAGAATCCCAAAACAAATCATTTGGGCGTCTGGCCTTAGACCGCTCGGCCAATCTGATTTGATAGTGATGCAAGCAAATGAAGTGCATATTAATGATGGTAGCTGTATGAAAAATTTTCTGAAAAAAGGACATACAAAACTTGTGGACAAATTTTGCCCAGGCACTAAATTATTTTCTTGTTTGCTGTGAGTACTAACATTTTGAGACATTCTGTTACTCGATCGGCCAGGTTTTCTGCAGCCAGCTCTTAGCCCGTCTACCAGGGTCATATCATGCTTTTAACGTTCAATTGATTCCTTCTCGGCAATTTCCTCATGTATCATGCAGAGAAATATCTTTCAAATGACACTATCAAATACAAGGGTTGCTATTTAAAAATAATAATAATAGTTTGAAAAACTAAAAAACACGCTTTAATAGAAAACAAAACTAAAAAGTTAAAAATAAATAAGTTTGAAAACTAAAGAACACTCTTTAACCCTTTAGCTGCTCAAGCCTGATATATTCGCAAATATTTTCAGTGCCCTCAGTGCTCAAGACGTTTACATACGCAAGCGTTTATTTTTATTCTAGGTGCTCAAATGGACTATTTTCGCTATCGTATGATGCATACAGACAATGAATTGGCCAATGAAGACCAAATCACGTGACTTCATTTCACACGTCTTGAGCACTGAGAGCCCATCAAATCATATGTACACGTGCTTTTGCAGTCAACAAGTAGTTTCTTTGTATTTATAAAGTTGTAACGTTTGTTTACTTGTTAAAAATGGCAAGAAAATATTTATCGGAAGCAGATTTAGAAAAACTTTTGTTGGAAAGTGATAACGACGAATTAGAAAGGGATTTACAAGAAATTGATACCGAGAGTTTCAAGCGGTATCACACTGTGAAAAAATTTTAGTTTTCTGCTAAATGCTTCATGTTTATATTTTCAAGTTTTTCACGTTAATTGTTCTGGATTATTCGTTCTGCTATGTAATAAATGTTATTTTTTATTTTCTGAGTTTTTATAGCATTTGCGGATATATACGTTGGAGCAGTTTGGTGACGAATTGCCGGTTTGGAAAATATGATTTTTCGTGCCTGTGCTGCTCAAGACGGATTTATTTGCAAGCGCTAAATAATTGCGCACAGGTGGCCCGACTAATTTTAAAGAATTCAGCAGTGAAAGGGTTAATAGAAAACTAAACTAATAAGTAGAAAATAATTTCAAATGAGTTTGAAATAAGAATATAGTGATTAACAACAAATTTATTTCATCGTAAAAAAGCGTGGGGTGCTTGATGTCAATTGTTAATATTTATATGACAGATATTGGTCAAAGTAGAATCATTATGAAAATATCTTAAAAAGCACCCCACGCTTTTTTACGATGAAATAAATTTGTTGTTAATCACTCTATTCTTATTTCAAACTCATTTAAAATTATTTTCTACTTTTTAGTTCAATTTTCTATTGAAGCGTGTTCTTTAGTTTTTGAACTATTATTTATTTTCAACTTTTTAGTTTTGTTTTCTATTAAAGCGTGTTTTTTAGTTTTCCAAACTATTATTTTTTAATTTTTTTAACTATTATTCTCCAATTTTGAATAGAATCGGACCATAATCACAAAACTCGTCCGCCATTTTGGAGCCGCCATCTTGAATCCTTCAATTTTGACAAAATAATCATAATCTCAGACCCCAAAAACCCCCACATACCAATTGTGAATAGAATTGGACCATAATCACAAAACTCGTCCGCCATATTGGAGCCGCCATTTTTTTTTTTTTCAAACACAAATTTCTTAATGCATTGTCACCGGAATTATGTACACCTGCCAAATTTCAAATCATTCGGACGTCTGGAAGTGGGTCAAAACCGCCCAAAGGAGTCGGTTACAAACAAACATACAAGTGAAGCTAATATAAAGCCTGTAAAAAAAGTCGATGACGTCATAACTGACACAATTATGACATAACCCAAAATAATTGTATGTCAAAACATGCAAGATCAAATATTTGAATTGACGTGTATGAGGGATTTTTCTCTTCTTGCCCTGTAAAGTCCTCACTGAATAATTATCTTTATAATTACCTTATATTTACTATCTACATGAGTACTCGGTTATTCATGCAATACCCCTCCTGATTATGATATAGATTCTGGGTCTTAAAAAACAAATTATGGAAGAGTTAAAAAAAATCTTGGTACATCAAAAATCTTTGAAAAAGTCAATTTCAAATCTTCATAAGAATTCAAAAATACATTATGAAATTCTGTAAAAATGCAAAGTACATCTACAAAAATGTCCATCCCTTTTAAACTCGCTTACAATTCATAAGAAGAGTTGCAAATAAGGGAAAGTTTTATATCGCAACTTTTTGTAACATGACAAAATAGATTTTTATCACATAGGTTTATAAAATTGCAGAACAAATTTATTGTTACAATCAATCAAACAATGGATCACACTTTTTTTTTTAAGTGCGGATCAATTCCTATGCTATCATCAATTACTCACCCTTGTCCATAGCCATTCTGTCCCTGCCCACCACCATTTTCAAACCGAGGCCTCTTTGGTCCCATACCGCCTCCTGCATTTGATTCATACTGTCCAGGAGGGCCTCTTTTTTGTGCGCCAAATCCGCCACTTGGTCCTCCAGGGCCTCCACGTCCGCCTCCTCTAGGCGCACCAAAAGGCCTGCCACCTCTAGGTGCACCTCTGGTTCCTCCTCTTCCACCCATACCTCCCCTATCCATACTGCCAGGTCCACCACGACCTCCTCTGAAACCACCTCCTGGACCTCCTCGTCCCATTCCACGCCCGCCGCCACGGGGGCCAGGTCCATCACCTCCTGGACCACTTGGAGGACCACCTTGGAAGGAACCTTTTATTGAAATAAACTATTATATATTTATATGAAAGGGAAGAATATCGAGGGGACTGTAAAAAACAATGTTTTTTTTTTATGGACATAGCACGTGAGGGCTATGTCTTGGGAAATCTATCATTAAACATACAGACTCCTAGATGATAATTTCTTCCAGCTTTTCCATATATCAAAACTGCTTCAAATTTATCGTCTAAACTACGAGCCATGATCACACTTTTCATAAAAGGATTTAGGCGCTCAACGGACTATTGGACAGTTAGCAGTTCAGTTTGACAGTAAACAAGATGTTACCGTGACTACGATTTTTTCCAATACAAACTTGATTGAAAGCAACATTAGTGTTTCTGGTTTGGTTTGAAATGACCAAAATATCACTTTTTAAACGTTAATATTTTGAAAACAATTGAATTTAGGAGTAAAGTGTATTAGAGAAAAAAGAAGGAGGCATTTTGAGTGAGTTTTGTGCGAGAAAACGGTGCTTGAAATTTATTTCGGAAAAAGCGATGTAACTCTGAAACGGTAGGAGACCGCCGCATTTTTCTTCCGGATTCGTGTTCAGGAGGCAAAAACACGTAAGAAAAGTGTTTTCCCCATATTCGGAGTGCATGTGTGATGTAACTAGATATTTACCTTCTATCTGTCATATTTTTGTTAATTTTCTGTCTGCGAATATGTTAATATGGAACCGTATCAAACCTACAATATCCCATTAAGTGGCCGACTACTGGCGCAATCACCCTAGTGTTGTCAACAATGGCTTATATTTTACTCAATAAACAATAACAGGGACCGAATTTTCAAGTATTCATTGAAGTTTGAGGTAACAACATAAAATCCCAAATTTCGATTGATAGCTTTCTTACTTCTTACATTAATTTACTCAGCCCTATAAACACTCTGAAAATTATTACTTGCTATTATACTTGCTGTATAAACTCACTTTGACTCCCTAACAAATTAAAGCAATTACCTGGTCCACCAGGTGGGAATCGCCCTCTTGGAGCTCCCCTAGGTCCTCCTCGTCCTCGCATCATAGGACCGCCACGCACTGGGGGGCCACCCGGTCCACCTCTGAAATTAAAATCCATAAAATACCTCAAGCAAATCGAAGTCAGTAATCCCTACCGGCCTCTAAATCCACCGCGTCCTCTGGGACCTCCAGGTCCACCCCGTCCTCCAGGTCCACCACGACCTCGGAATCCCCCGCCTCTTTGAGGACCTCCGGCTTCCGCAACCGCGTCAGGTGCAGCGTCGGCCATTATAAAACCTTGAAGATATGAACAAAGATATGCAAGAGAATATTGATTTGGGACTTTCTGATTTCCGATATTAAATTAGAAACAGAGAATTTAATTTTGTTGAAGATATTAAAATAAATCATTTTTAACATGAAATGACGCTTCATTCAGAAGCGTCCATTTTAGATGACCAAAATTGCAGTTTTGAATCCTTGTAGGCATTACAGACAGAAAATATCTTAAACATTTAAAAAAATGCGAATTCTTCAAAATCATTAGTAGATGATTACCTTTTCACTTATTGGAACGAATACAAGAAAACTCTGAATCACGCACAGACACAACTCACCGGCAACGGAACACCAAGCAAAATGAACGACGGAAGCCGCGTCATCGATCGGCGTAAGTAAGAAGAAACAATGTAACCAACATAGAGAAACTAAAAATAAAGAGAGTTGTCAAACCTGCAGTAAAAGTTGGCACCACGTTTACACAGTGGCGACATATCTCGCAACTGGCCGAACTAAATACAGTTGGTAGAACCGATTGAGATAAGGCGGGTTTTTCAAATGTGTTACTTTTATATGATTGATATGGTATATATTTTATAAGTGATCGATTTGCCATTCTTCTATTCCATATGAATGGTTGTATCATATGAAATACAGGAATGGCAAATCGATCACTAATAAAATATATACAGTAATCGATTCGTAGAATCTGTTAGTTCGTTCGTGGTTAAAATGAAATTTCAAAGTAAATCTTTATTTCATGATATCAAGAACAAAATCAAAGATCTTATAAAACAAGAATAATAAGTTGAACACTATAAAAACACATTTTATTGTATCTAGGACAAGGTACAACTACAGACAAAACAATAATAAAACTCCGAAAAACAACAAAATTGAAAATATTCTTCAGTCTTATCATCAAATCAACCAAAATAAAAACAAATTACATTTACAACAAACCTTCAATAATTTTGTTCATTCATTAGCACAAAGGAGAACGAGTAGGTATACTTAACAAATACTCCAGTTTGATGATAATCTTCGTACTTCCTCAAATGGTGATAGAAAATGGAAACTGATGAACGGAAATAAGTATCAGTTTGTGAAAAAATGTCTGCAACTGATGGATGGAAATAAGTATCAGTTTGTGGAAAGCAGCTTATATTTTACCTTGTGAAAGAATATTTCAAGGAATTTCAGCGTCAACTCGAATAACAAAACATTTTCGACGTTGGGTTCACAATTCAAGTCCATTAGTATAATTTCTATAATTAATTTTTCGATGACAATTAACAGTAGAATTATTCTGAAATTATTACGTTGTTTGTCATTTCCTGACAAATGTCGAAATTGAAAAATTATCATGTCAGTCGTCTGTTGATTGCGGGCAGCGCCTCCATGCGCGACTGGCCGTACCAAAAACTTGGTGGTCAAGATCGCCAATGTTTCAAACAGTCTCTTTATTTTTAATTTGTCTATGGTTACCAACTTCTTGATCTTAATAGTTGACCTCAATAGGTACGTTCGAATATTTCTTATGAAGCTGGCGAATGTGAAAAGGAACATATGATTCTTCTTCTTCAAAATTTTATGGCTATTTGCCATATATTTATTAACTAGGAATATTGATAAAGCCACTGATCGAGAAGAGTCCCATATGTAACCATATATAGCTCGTCCAGTATTGAAACGACCACTTTGGCCTTCCCCTACCTAACAACCAATATTTCTCGAAGATTCCTGAACCATTGTCTAACTGTGGCTATTAATAGAAATTCCATAGGCGTACCAAATTATTTGGTATGGGCGATACACGAGACGTATAGAACTTACACTCCTATAACTTCTGAATAGAAAAAATATTTTTCGATTAATCTGCCAAAGGGCATTTTCGCAAGGTAACAAGTAAACTATTGCAAATTTGAATAAATAACTGCACTACCTATTTATTAATCAAACAAACCTAACCTTTCAAACGCTGCATGACAAGACACTGGTTCGCCGTAGCATAAGCAGCCACATCAAATCGTGTCCACTCGTGTTTTCCCCTTCTCTACCTACCAAACGGTCGTTTCAATATTGGACGAGCTCTATTTGTGATGTTATTTCTAGGATTTTAAATTGTCATCGATGTCTTTCAAAGTTAAAGATGCCCATTGGGGATGGTTTCCTTTATGGAAGAGAACCCTTCACTGGCAACAGGGCGGTTCAGTGGACCGAATAGACGAGCATCTTTAAAAATGTTGTGGGGCGAACTAACACAAAAATTGAACGCGTTGGGATATGGTGAACGTTCACCAGAAAAATGGCAAAAGGTATAATAAATCATCTATAAAACTATTCATACCATATCAATAAATCAATGTGTTGTAGACTTGGACTGATCTCATATATTTAATCAAGAAAAAGGCCTCAAATTATAATAATGATTTAAATGCAACTGGAGGTGGTCCTCCAACTGAGGCACATCTTAACAGTTATGAAAGAAGAGTACTCCAGATCCTTGGATATAGTTTTTATAAAGGCGCAGGAAATGCAGAAATAGCTGTGATATGCATTTTCACTTTTCAAATTTTATTAGGTAGTGCTGTTTACAGGGATATCTTAGTTTTTGAGGAGTGACTTTTTCAATGTGATTCTCCTAAACTCTGATCTGCGTCATCTTCAACTCAAACAATTTGTACAGAGTGTTTTTAGACGCTTTCTTGTCTTATCAACAACCCTCAGAAGTTTTGATGAAAACTTGTATGAGTTAAGATCATGGGGGCCTTACTTGTTATAGTGGAAAAGCACTCTTGGGTCCCCGAAAATTTGTTCCCGGTAGAGAGAATCGCTACCACGTCTGGTGGGTAGCAATATATATATATATTTATAAATATATATACAGTATCGGAAAGTATTTATCTTGGGTATGGTGGTTTCATGAGAGCGTAAAGAATAGCTTGCTATATGTTGAGAGAGCATTACAATTTCTCCTCGACTCGCTCGAGGAAGTGATATCGACGTCACGACACAGAGATAGGAGAGTCAGAGCGGTCAGCTCAGGACGTCAGTATCATACCAGCAGCAGTCAGGAGAATGTGTGCGCTGCAATGAAGAGGAATTATTGACGATAATTTCACATCAGATAATTCGAAAAAATTAAACTGAATCATTGATTCAATTCAATCTGTCGGACGACAGGTAGATCAAAATATCTTTGGTGCCGAGGTGGCCGCGAAAACAAAAGAAAATTCTTAAACATAAACAAAAGCAAACGATATTTCTATAAGACAATAGAAACAAAAAACTTATTTCTAACAGAAAAACAATTATTCCTTGAATGGAGAGAAAAAAATATTTACAAGAAAAGACAAACCAAATTAAATATTTTGTGTACGGAATTATTTTATTAAATGTTCGAACAAACCACCATTTTGGGCCAAACAATAGTATCTGGTGTTACCTGAGCACACAACTGAATAATTTTTGCCCTCAGTTAATCTAAATTGGTGGCACGTTCGAACTCATGCCGATATACCTCCGATTTTAGCATGCCCCAGATATAAAAATCGAGAGGTGCTACATCTGGTGATCGAGGTGGCCAGTTGATTGTACCTCGCGTACAAATAAACCGATCGGGAAATAATTGATTCAAAAATGTAACCACCGTGCCTTCATTGTGGGCAGCACCGTGCCTTCATTGTGGGCAGGACAACCATCATATTGAAACCACACGTTGGAAGAGCGCGAACTGCAGGAATAATTTGATTTTGCAAAAGTTGCAAATATTTTGCTGCATTTAAATTCCCTTCAATAAAAAATGGGCCTATGACGTGATCGCCTAAAAGTCCCGTCCACACATTCAATTTGCTTGGGTACTGGGTCCTCACAACAATACTCAAATGTTTATTTTTACGAGACCAATAACGTACTACGGATGGGTTGTGTTTTCGATGAATTGAGAAGGACGATTCATCGGTAAATAACACCTTTTTTAGAAAGTCATCATTTACACGAAATGCCCTATTGCATTTTTCGACCATCGTTTCACAAAACTCCAGGCAAAAGTTCTTGTGTGGTCTTGACTTTGAAACAATGATAACCGTTTCTCTTCAAAATATTCCTTACAGTTCTTTCATTCAAATTCACTTCGTCGGCGATCTGTCTACTCGAACAAGGTGTCGTTTCTGCCAATGCACACACTTGTGTTTCTCTTATTTTCCGTTCCTCGGGTATTTGTCTAGGACGCGGTGGTGGATTTGTGGGACAACATTTTTTGCAAAGTGCTGCCACACACCCAAAGTTCTGAAATGTATTGATAATTGAAAGGACAGTCGCTTCCGTAGGTACAGGTCTATCTGCAAAAGCCACTATGAATAGATTTCTAGTATGACCAGTATGAAGAAACCATAAATATTTTGAAAGGAATAAATCAAACCGTAGCTAGCGGCTTTGAAAAGGTCTCTTCTAGCATTGATAATTTGGCAGAGGCAATAAAAAATAGTTAACCCAAATAGGAAGCCATTTCATGTTATTTTAGAAGATCTTCATCTAACTATTAGTTTTTAGTTTATATAAAATTATATTTTTTTACCTGTTATGGGCGTTAGTGCATTATTTTTTATATAGAAATAATATTATTATTACTTTTAGTATTATCCTCCGACCTAGTCCTTTACAATGTTTTAAAACCTTAAGTTTGTTTCAAATGTATATATTTATTTTGAGTACCTACCTGTCCTATTCTAGACTGATTTTTGTTATTAAAATGCATTTAAGTTTTTGTTTTATTGATACAATAGGATTTGTTTTAAAAAAAGGGGTTTTTCAAAAGTTATCTGAAGTATCTATTCACTAAATTATCTCTTGCCCGTACTCCAGCTTCATGATGGGGACGAATAATCTGAGGAACATTTGGCATTGGATCTATTTCATCAAAAAGTCTTCAAAGGGAATATTTTCTTCGATACACACGAGCTGATATTTCTTTTAAGAGACACCGGAACCTCATTTTCAGCAATCCAAAGCATCTTTCAGCACAATTTCTTGCACTTCTGTAAGCCCTATTATAGTTCATTTCTGAATCATCCTGTGGGTTGATAAAATGTTGTAAAGGGTATCCACTGTCACCTAGAAACCATACCAATTCATTTTGTTCATTGAGCCTTTTAATAAATTGTTGTGCCTGTGACAGACGCCATATGAAAGAATCATGGGTTGATCCACTAAAGTTGGCAAATATAGACCGAATTCGAAGTTTATAATCACAGACAACTTGAACATTGATAGAATGAAAACCTTTCCTATTTATGTAATTATGTTCTTCCACGTTTGGTTTTAATATTGCAATATGAGTTCCATCAATGCAGCCAATTACACCAGGAAACTTCTATCAATTCATGAATTCCAGTTTGTATTGTTGCTGGTAAATTAACATGGTTTTCTACAATATTCGAAATTGCATCGGTGACCATATGAATCGATTTGTTGTAACGAAGTCACTATTTTTCCGCTATATTTATCAGCCAAAAGCTCCCTGTAAGGATTTAAACTCCTCTTGACAGTAATAATAGGTCTAGAAATACCATTCGTGTTCGTAATAAATCCATGAATTACACCTACCCTAATAAACAGACTAAATACCTTCCGGAGATCACGCTAATACTGCGGCGCGTATATAAATAGCAGGCGCGAGTATTACATACGCCGGCCAGCGACTCTCGAAAAAACATTTTTCATCAAGCCAGCTGAAATACGTGCAAGCGCCGACGAGAGGTTTCAGTCATCCGATAGAAGCCACAGACAGCAGTCTAGTCGAGCCAAAGACACACGCTACCGAGCTGACGTCATCCGACTGACGTCACATCACGTAGATTGCCATTTAGGAGAATTTCACAAGCAGTGAGCGGAGCACATTCAGTCGTCCGCCAGAAGCCAGAGAGAACAGTTGAGTCGAGACAGAGGCGCACGCCGCAATCTGACGTCACAGCAGAATTTTACGAGCTGGGTAATTATACTATGAAAATATAATTTGGATCGCAATCGACAGAGTCCACAAAACGGCTTGCGCATATAATTCAGTCGAGAGGCGTTCGCAAAAGAGGAGGAAGCCAGCTGTGGTTCCGTTTTGAAATATTTCAAAGATTCAGTAGCTTGCCGAGCCTAGCACAAACAGTCACGCGTCCGACTAGTATCCAGAGTGTGAGCCAAAGCCCGAAGCAGTCCACGACCGTCCCGAGCCTTGTCGAAGCAGTGAGATCGGAGTTTGGGTAAATATTGTATATCGGAAATATTTATAAGTCGCATAGAAGGGGTAGACATTTCTCACGTCTCAGCTTCCTGCGCTCCGGCGTGTCGACTTTTAAAGGGAATAAAAAGTAGTGAACACAGTTGAAGGTCGCATAGAAGGGGTAGACATTTCTCACGTCCCAGCTTCCTGCGCTCCGGCTAAGATGTCTGAAAACATGGTGTATTCACTTATACCTGTAAAATATTGGGACAAACTGGGGGACAACGGCCCACTTGATGAGGGATTTATCTGGAAATTCAGATGGCGCCGACGTGCTCCTCTAGCGCTGCTCTTCAGAGTTGCCGCCTCACATTTTTTCGCACGTTAGCGAAGAAATTCTGCAGCTTAGTTTTTATTTAAAAAAAAATTTTATCTACCTTTTTCATGTCAAATTTTCCATTTTTGCGAGTGGCACCAATATTTTTTTTTTTTAATAATCAATATACAATGTAATTTATTTGTTAAATAATTAATCAAGCACATACTTTATGGTTGGTAACATTTTATATGTTGTTCCTTACATCATCACTAATGTACAAAAAGTTCCCGCAGTCCCCTAACTTTCTGAAGCTAAAATCTAATATTATTCCACTACTAGTAAAATGACTCGTATATGTATAAATCAATTTGAATCTTCTCTGAACCTTTGCCCATTAGAATTATTTTTTTTCAACTTGTGATTGTAATGTATCTAGTAACTAGCAAGTCAAATAATTTTATTATTACTTTTATATTTATTTTTTATATTATATATATTTTATATAAAAATTTTCCCATGAGATGACAGTCTTCTGACTAAAAGTATTGGAAAATTCTGAATATAGTGGATATTTTCTTCCAAAGAGCTATGGGACGGTTCGGAATTCACTAGCTAAAATCAATATATCTTCATAGAATAAAAAGTCCACGCTTACTTTTGAAATTCATGTGTTTATTAAAAAGTGAGAATCATCCTAATCATAGTCATTAGCCTTATCGATCTTGGGAGTGGGCCTTGTTCATCCGAACAACTGCTTGGTTCAGATCGCCCTCCTTCTCCGATTATCTCATGCGGGGTGTTACTGAAAAATAAAAGAAAAGCATTTAGATTATTTTTTCTCTCCTCATCTTTGTTAGTAGGGCTCACCTTTTCCGGCGAAGTCATTCTAAGATAGCTGGAAGCAGCCTATACTGTCGCACACCAGGATTCATCGATTTCTCAACTTCATCAAAAGATTTTATATCTACAATGAACTCTCTGATTTTGTTCATGTCAGAAGGTTGTTAGAGAGGTAATAGTCCGGCAGAGATGGGCAGTAAATGGCTTGGTAATAGTTTGTATCGGAAAGTCCGGCAGAGATGGACAGTGAATGGCTTGGTAATAGTTTGTATCGGAAAGTTTAATGGAACAATGTCATCGGAGACATTTTCCAATCCCCTCAATCTTCAAGTTAATTCATCATCTAGAGACATCAGTCTACTCTCCTACCTTTTCCCATTCCTTCGTGGAAGTTTCCATGATCCGAAAAAGGCCATTTGAGAAAAATAACTTTGAAAAAATCGCCAGGTGGACCTCAAGAAAAATCTAATTTTTGACAGACAAATGTAAACATTGTAGTAAGTTTCGAGGATTTCATCTCATTTTCGTGCCAACTGTTCTGAGCGGAATTTCGTTCGTAACACTATAATCTTTGTAAAAGATCAATTCACAATTTTTTGCATGAAGTAATGTTGACAGAAAAAGAAAATTTCATAGGTTTGAAGTTTGACATTTTGCGTGACACAAACAACAAACATTCCTTAACCGCGCCATCTACTAATGAAGTTCTAAGCAGAATTTAACGTTTTTCATTTGTTGTCCCCCAAAAATTCTAAACAAAATCGAATCAGTGAATACACCAGGGTTTTTAGGCATCTTAGCTCCGGCGTGTCGGGTTTTCAGGGGAATAAAATATTAGTAAACACGGTTGGAGGTCGCATAGAAGGTGTAGACATTTCTCACGTCTCAGCTTCCTGCGCTCTGGCGTGTCGTAAGTAGAAGTTAAAAATAATAGTTAACACGGTTGGAGGTCGCATAGAAGGGGTAGACATTTCTCACGTCTTAGCTTCCTGCGCTCCGGCGTGTCGGGTTTTCAGGGGAATAAAATATTAGTAAACACGGTTGGAGGTCGCATAGGAGGGGTAGACATTTCTCACGTCTCAGCTTCATACTAAACCGTACGACCCCCCTTCTCAAGAGCTTTTTGGTTACTACGTTTACCCCACCTACATGAACTTGATACCTGCTGTTGCCTTGCACCTATTTTTGAGCTTGCATATTAATCCGTACGACCCCCCGTTCACAAGAGATTTTGGTTGCTACGTTTGCCTCGCCTGCGTGAACACACCCTCCGCGCTTTTCTGTAACTAGTGCTAATCATCCGAGTGTATTTGTTGTAATAACTTGAGGCTGACATCAGCCGCCCTGACTGTATTTCTATTGTTATTTAATATACCTGTTCATCCTGTTTTTACAGTATTCTTTCATTTACTATCTTGAGTAGAATTTAAACATCTAGTGCGCAGTCGCCACCCAGGTTCGAAACCCAGTTAAAGGCTGGCCCTGTACAGTGTCACGACTATACTGACCCCTGAAGCGTCTTTCTTCACTGAGACTGCCCGGAGCAAAAGTGGCCTTTTCCACTATAAACCTAAAGGTGGCGCCCGAGGAAAACCGAGAATAGTGAAAGGCGCCAAAGTTTGGTAGTCAGGGGAAGAGACCCCTTTACACTGTGGACCATAGTTTGTCTCAAACCACAGTTATATTCTTCTCCCAACACCATTGATAAGATCCTGTGGCAAAGAATTTTAAAGCACAGAATACTTTCCTTTCAACAGTAATGCCTTTTCTACTATTTGGTTCTATCACAAAAGGTGCTATATATTCAGTAGCCTTCTAACTAACAGTTTATTCAGGCGAAAAAGTTCTATAAACCTCTCTTCTGGTAGTTGAAAAGGGGTTGCTTGACGCACGTAATTCTAGTCGCCGACGAATCAATCGTAGATTTCTATATCTATTTTCCTCCGCCATAATAACTCCATGTAATATTGATAACATTTCGATGATTAAAAGGGGAGAAAATTATATAAAAATACGTATATATTATAGCTTCATATATCCCGCAATAGTTTTGACAATAATGCGCAGGTGCGATGTAAATAAATTAGAGTAGTTTTACATAGCACCATCCCATAATTCCGACGATTTCCGAACAATAATTCGATCGTGAAACAGAATTAGTTCTGATCTTGATATCGAATTCAGTATCGTGTGATACGATATTCGATGTTCGCGAAATAGAATGTGGCTACTGATGTGTTGAACTATGTCAATTTGTCACCATCTATTGTGAAAAATTTGAAGTAGGTCGCGAAAATCTCTACTAAAAAGTCTACACAAAATCGAATCAGTGCATAGAGCTCATCCAGTATTGAAACGACCTGTTGGTAGGTAGAGAGGGGGGAAACACGAGTGGACAAGATTTTCTGTGCTACGGCGCATCTTCACCAGTGTCTTGGCATGCAGCGTTTGAAAGGTTAGGTTTGTTTAATTAATAAATAGGTTGTGCAGTTATTCATTCAACTTAGCAATAGTTCACTCGTTACCTTGCCGAAATGCCCAGTGGTAAGTACTATTCAGTAGCGGAAAAAGAAATAGGAGTGTTAGGAAAGTTATAGGAGTGTAAGTTCTCTTCGTCTCGTGAATTGCCTTTACCAAATAATTTGGTACGCTTCTGGAATTTCTATTAATAGCCATAGTTAGACAATGGTTCGGGTATCTTCGATAAAAATTGGTTGTTAGGTGGGGGAAGGCCATAGTGGTCGTTTCAATACTGGATGAGCTCTACACCAGGGTTTCTTGGCATCTTATTGTAGGTATTGCATTATCTTTTTCTCTGTGGCTTCTCTCATTGGTCCTCCTGAAAAACTTCTGTTTTTTATATTCAATGGCTCCAGAAGATCCTGTAACAAAGATATTATTGCAGGTGGAATTGAATTGAAAATGAAAAAAATTACTAATACAGATATCATGTTATAGCTCTTTTAGGATTTTCAATAATTGATAAAAATACTCACCAAGTATTATTGCTGCATGAGTTATGTTGTGTTTCAAGGCCCATTCAGTTAACTTTGAATTTATGTTATCATTTGAATTTTCATTATTTTGATGGAAGTTCTCAACAGGATCATTTTGAACTATGACTTCTCTTGATGTAGGGAAGAACCAACGAGAGTAAACGTTATCTGAGTAGGAGAGTCTATTCCCCTCCTAGAAAGAGATGAATGATCATTTTTGAGTCATAGTGACGTATATGGACATGACATGGCCACCATTCTCTCTGGACAGTGGCGGACTAGCGCACTCCACACTTTGGTATATGAGAGCTACAGGCTTGGACCACTCTGTATGTTACGTGGCCACCTGTACTCATGTCCATGTACGTCCCTATGACGGTTAATGCTACAAGATTCTGATTGGCTAGAGCTTATTAGTGCCTCCTATTCAGATAACGTTTACTCTCTTTGGGGAAGAACCATCAGACAAATTTTCCGTACTTGAATCACATTGATCAACTGAACTTGTAGAAGGTAATGTTATATGATTACCATCATTTAAAGCCATTAATCGACTAGTAGAAGGCCCACTACAAGCCTCTCAAGATTCTTCATTTTGTCTTCCAAGTTTTCTTGTCCTTTTATAATATTTACTCAGTGTATTTTTTCTCACAAGCCTTGAGGATACCTTCCTCATACGATCCATTATATTAATGTACCTATATAGATTGATGAATACACTATAAACATAATATTCAGAATATATATTGAGCAGTCAGTCAGAAAACAGGACGCCGTAAGCTGAAACGTGAAAAGCTGCTATGTGAACATTGTGAACTCGACATTACATTTGACGGTCATCCACTGTCACGTAATGGGGAAAATGATTTTATTTTAATTTTTCTTTGCCTTTGTTCGGTCCTCAGATATTATATTTTATGAAAATAAGATCTCAAATCCCATTTTTTTTTTATTTTCAAATTTTAAGGTGTTCCCCAATTCAAACTCGATTTGACCTTCACTTCTCTATGAATACGTTTTGAATCGTTTTATATATGACGTCATCGTTTCAACGCCAGAATGGACGTATTTGAATACATGGGCGCCAAAAAACAGCTATAAACGAATACAAATGAAATTCTACATGACAGTTCGAAGCAAGTAGCGGTAAAAGTTTGAACTGTGTGAAGTAACGATGCATACGTCCATCAGAGGCGCTAGGAATACGTTTTTGGTATAATGAAAAACTGGCGTTTTCAATTTCAAATTATTAAAAACATTGACCATTTTTCCAATTTCTGAGTTTTTGCTGAGGTTTCAAGGTGGTATTCTTTATGTGCAAATCAAAATATTCTAGAAATGGGGCACATGCGTGTTCCCTTTTTCTGTTTCCTGTCAATCCTTTTATAACATATAAATGAAATCAAAATAATATTTTCCATGTCCATGTTATTATCCATTCAAATGAAATGATGATTTGCCGGGAAAAAACGATCAAATATAAGTTTTGGGATTTTTTCGGGAATTCTCGAGCTTTTGGTCGGGATTTTTCTTCACTTTGCGTTGGCCTGGCAACCCTGCTAACCAACACAAGATCTAACCTCACTCTTCTCTTAACGTTTCAAAACTTTCAATTGAATTTGAAATATATAATTTCATTTTTTCCTGTTGGATTATTTAATTTCCGGAATGGGTGACTGTAAAGACCTTCCTCTCTCTAATGAAGAAGCTTCAAGTCTTTGTAAACAAACACAAGACACCAAGGTATTTTATTAATTGGAAATTTTTCATCAGTATTTTTCTCCCTAATAACGAGTTATTTTTCAAGGATTTTATTCTTCAACAAACCATGTACAGAATCAAAGATCCAAAAAAATCTTTACCTTTTTATTCAGAAGTGCTTGGAATGCAACTTCTCACAAAATTAGATTTTCCTTCAATGAAGTTTTCGCTATTCTTTATGGGTTATGAAGATCCTAAAGATATTTCAGGTGAAGTGAGTTCCAAAGAACGAATCTCTTGGGCTCTTGGAAGGAAGGCTACAGTGGAACTTACACAGTGAGTATTCATTTTCCAAGTGTTAACGTTCTTGGGTTGAATTAAAGTAATCTTGGTAAAATATTTCTTTATCTTGATTTTGAACATCTTATGAAATTTCAGCATGTTTGTATAATCACTAATTTGAAGTGAACACAAAATAAGTGATTTGTCATTGAGTACCATCTACTTTCAATAGCTTACAAGAATGATTTTTCACAACTTTATATCCTATGACATTAAAGTCTACTTTGTAGTAGTCCATAAAAAGCTCATTTCAATATTAACTGTTGAGTTGTAATTTCTTTTATTCAATTCCTGTTTTTTTTTCATGGTATTGTTATAAAAGTAAGATAACACGTTTTTAAGGGATATAAATTCTTTATAAACATCCCTTGGAGTCCATGTTTAACGTGACCATACGTCCCGTTTTGAACGGGACTGTCCCTTTTTTTTGTACTCCGTCCCGGTGTCTCGGAGAAAAGCTTCGGTACACGGAATTTTCACGTTTTCAGTTAAAGCCGTTGAAGGTCACCAATAGACGATTTTCAGAACAACAAAGAAAAGGAACATTCCATTTCGTTAATTCAGTGCGAGAAAGAGGATAGGTTCCGTTCTCTCAGCATCGAACTATCACGCTGTATTTAATCATAATAATAATAATAAACGTCTTTATTACTCGCGAAATAGAATATACATTAGGTAATACAAAGAGAAAAAAAAAGAATGACATTTTTTTTTAATCTGGAGTAAAAGGCGAAGTTCAATTTACGTGGTGACAGTAAATCACCAGTAACTTGTTCTTCCACTTAACCTTAATACCTAGACAATTAATGAAATATCGTTTAAACGAAAAATTACGAGGAGAGGAAATTCATGATTGGAATAATTAACTTTATTTTATTTATTTTATACACTGCCGATGGAATATAATTTTTTTAAAACTGTTTTTGAAATTCCACAGACTTCCAGCTTTTATCGTTTGAGGAATGGAGTTATATACTTAACATATCTGATACGATAATGCCCGTTTGAAAAGTTCTAATCTGAAGGAGGGTCTGGTCAAAGTCCCTTTATATCTAATATTCGGATTGTGAATATCGGAGCGAAATCTAATTTTCCTATGGAGGTATGAGGGTGTTTTGTTTATAATAAGTTGGTGGTAAAAACAAGCCATGTGCAGAGTCCGCCTATTTCCCATATTCAACCAGTTAGCTTCTTGTAATTTATATGTGATTTTTTGACGTCTACATATGCTATATATCAATCTCCAACAAGAGTTTTGAACTTTCTGAATTTTGTTCTTATACTGATTGATCAAGTTTGGGCCATATAGAGTATCAGCATAATTGAAGATGGATAACACCAGCGTTTCACATAAGGTAGATTTGCCATTCAAAGGGAGAAGATACCTGCTACCATATATCATTTTCAGTGAAGAATATGCTTTTTGTAGCAACTTGTTCACATGCTTCTCAACCTGAGGTTGGTGTCAATTAAAACACCTACATTTTTTGCTAATTCCACTTTTACAAGAGGTTCACCGTCTATTGAAATATTAATATCAGGATTATTGTTTTTATTGACTTTCGGGCCAAAGATCATAAGATTAGATTTAGAAGCATTGATTGATAAACAATGGTCAGATGCAAGTTTCACAAAAGCATTGAGTTCTAGATTAATTAACGCACGCATTTTCGGTTTCATCCAAAGGAAATGTGTAATAAATTTGGGTATCATCGGCATAAAGATGAGCAGAACATTTGTCAAGCGATTGCAACAAACCAGAGGTATATCTGTTAAAGAGCAAGGGACCCAAAATGAGGAACACCTGAGTTAAGATCAAGATATTGAGACACATTATCTTCGATATGAACTTTTTGCTGTCTGTTGTTCAAATATGCACTTATTAAAGCAACAGCTGAATCAGAAAGACCAATATAATGAAGGATCGCTAAGAGTAGATCAAAGTTGATGGTATCAAAAGCGTGGCTAAAGACCAAGAGAATCAAAATTGTACAGAGAGTCTTTAGCTCTAAATATATCATCAGCAATGTGCAGAAGAGCAGTTGTACCCTTTTCTAAATCCTGACTGGACTTCCGGTAGTAGTGAGTGATTTGCAATATTCTAAGTTGTGACTCAATTGCTCTTTCTAAAACTTTGGGCAGAGTCCGGAGGATGCTCAATGCTCGAAGATCTTTATAATTTTTGGATTAGATTTCTTTGGCATCTCTTTTATTGCTCCAGTTAGCCAAGGAGCTTTTATATATCAATATACTTTATTGTGGACAAAGCACTAACTTATGTTATTAAAAATGTAATGAGCTACAACTAAGTCAATTACATATAGGAGATAAATAAACAAATACAATAGTAAAACATGTAAAATAAAATAATAGGGTTTTTTGTCATATAGGCTAATTGATGTTATAATCCAAGGCAGTACAAATATAGTGAATTAAAAGGAATCAGCATAAAATTCTTCCAAGGTATAGTAGGGTCGGCTACATAGCAAGAAGTAAACAGCCTTTTTAAATGTATCCACGGTGTTAATCTCTCTAACGTAATCAGGTAAGTGATTGTACATCTTGCAGCCATTGTAAATAATGGAGTCCTTTACTAAAGTTGAGTTTGGTCTGTGTAAGTTGATACTGTTTTCCTTGCATGTAGGATAACGGTTAACCGTACTGAATTTATTTATGTGTTTTTTGATTAGGCAATGAAAATGGAAATAACAGTATGCAACTTATGTAGGACAAAAAGTCGTTTGCAAGGATCCCGTGCCTTTGCTTTAGAAATATATCTAATTGCTCTTTTTTGTGAAGTCAAGATGTTTTGCATGATATTAGTATTGCAAACACCCCAAAATGGTGTGCCGTATCTCAGATGGGACTCAATCAATGCGTGGTATACTGTTTTTGCTGCTGAAGACCCTAGTTCATATGACACCCTTCTTACAGCAAAACAACCAGAGGCCAGTTTTTTGTTTAGGTTAATTGCATGCTCTTCAAATTTTAGATTATTGTTAATGATCACCCCTAGAAACTTTGTGTTGTTACGGCTCTCTATGTAACCATTTTCTAGTTCGACATTACCAAGATCGCACTTAAAGTATAGCATGTTGTTTTTTTACATTAAGGGCAAGAAGGTTAGAGTCACACCAACTTTTTACTTTGCTCATGTCGCAGTTGATTTTCCTTCCCAGGTCAATTTTATTTTTGTCATGCCATAATATTGTGGTGTCATCAGCGAAAACTGTAAATTTGCCCGAGATATCTATTCTCATCAGATCGTTGATGTACTGCAAAAAAAGGGTAGGGCCATGTATGGACCCTTGTGGTACACCACAATTAACCGGTACTTCATCAGAAATGGTTGAGGTTTTAACCATTTGTGTGCGGTTTGTTAGGTATGATTCAATCCATTTATTTACTACTCCTCTGAAGCCATAGCGGTGAAGCTTAGCCAATAGTATTCAATGGTCAACGCAGTCAAATGCCTTGGAGAAGTCGCAGAACACTGCTGCCGCAGCCTCTCCGGAGTTGACATTTGTGTATAATTCCTGGAGAAATGAGAAGATAGCATCACATGAGTTTTTATTTCCCTGGAATCCATACTGAGTTTGAGATATTATATTATGCTTTATTAAGAATTTAGTTATTCTGATTTTTACGATTTTTTCAATTACTTTTGCCAGAGCGGGTATTAGAGAAATCGGCCGGAAATTTGCTGGCGTATCTTGCGCGCCACCTTTATGTAAGAGAATTACAATAGCTGTTTTTAGGAAGTCTGGGAATACACCTCTCTGAAATGACATATTAATTAGGGTGGCTAATGTATGAAGAGCGTCTTCTGGCAGGTTCTCAAGCACTCTTATAGAAATCTCATCAATTCCTTGCGTATTTTTATTTTTTATTGAGAACAGTACTTCTTTTAGCTCAACAATATCTGTATCATAAAATAAGATTGACCGAGAAATGGTGAAGTTGCCAAAATGTTCCAAGTGGTCAGTATTTTTTTATAAGTCCTGTGTTTGGTTTAGTTACCCTCGAGGTAGTTATGGGGGCGTGACGATCAAATAAGTTCATAAGACAGTTCACTAGAAAAGACAGTTTTTCGTCAACATTATTTTGGTCAAAGATTCTGAAAAAAGGGGTAGCATAAAGATCATTTCTAAATAAATCTTCATTGAAGTACTTGAAGTTCCGGTGAGTACACATTTTAGAACCTTGTCCTCCATCATTTATATTGATAGTGCAAAATACAATTTGGTGATCTGATATACCATTACTATCAATTACGCCCTTATCTGCTACATTCTTGTAGCTAATTATTATTAAATCCAATGATGTAGCTGTTACATTTGAAATCCTTGTTGGACTATCCACAATCTGAATAAGGTCAAATGATTCAAAATAGAAGAAAGTTTTTCAACATTCAAATTCTCCGAGTTGAGAAGATTAATGTTAAGATCACCCATACAAACGACATCATCAAAACTAGGACATATTAAACTCAATTTATCCTCAAATTCCTCAAGAAATGTGACGTTATCTTGTTGTGGTGGCTTATATATAATACCAGCAGCAATACTTTTCTTTTTGTATGTGATTTTTATCCAAAGTTGTTCCGAACAGTTGGTAATACTATTGTATAATTCGCTTTTTAATTTGTTTTTAACATATTTACATAACCCACCACCTCTAAAATCTCTATCCGCTGTGAATATTGAGCATTTTATCACTAATTTCACTCCTCAACCAAGTTTCACAAATTGAAAATACATCAAAATCTTGAACTGTTTTAATTTCATTCAAGCCCATTGGGCCCTTATTATTTGAATGGCATTTTTTCAGTTGTTACTGGAGATTGTCTGGTATGCTTTGCGGATGATACTGTATTATTATTCAAGCTGATACTTGGAAAGATGCAATTGAAAAAGCGGAAAAACTTATTTCTATTGTAAAACATTGGTTAGATTGTAGCTTACTTACAGTTAACACTGATAAAACAAAATTTGTATGCTATTCTATGAGAAAATCTGGTCTACCACATATTGATTCTATTGTTATTCATGAATATGATTGTGATCATTACAATCAATGTAACTGTAATATAAAAATTGGTTCAGTTAATAACATAAAATACTTGGGTGTACATTTTGATAATCTTTTAAAATGGGATACACACATTAACTACGTTAATATTAAACTAAAATTTTTTAAATTCGATGTCAAAAAATCTTTGATAAATATTTATTATGCATTGGCAGAATCGGTTCTAAATTATGGAATTTGCATATGGGGAGCTACTTTCAAAAACCTCTTACTACCATTGGATGTAACTCAAAAAGCATTATTGAAAATATATTTATTTAAGTCAAAAAGTTTTCCATCTGTAGACCTATTTAATGAGGCCAATGTCTTCCAAATTCAACAACTATATATTAAATCTGTGATAAGATTATTGTGTAATAACAAAATCAATGATAGTATAACTAATCACCAATCAGAGATAAATACTAGATCTAAAAGTAAACATGCACGTATGTTACCTAGAATTTTTTATACTAGTGTAAAGAGATCCTTATTATATCTGGCTCCAAAGATTTATAATTCCTTACCACAGGAAGCTAAAGCAGTAAAATTTGCAAAGGTAAAAAGAAATATAAAACCATCGATTTTAAGCACTAACTTTAACCATATATTCCTGCAATTGTCTTATTCAACCACATTTGTTACAGACCATTTTGTTTCAACACAAAATTCCTTTTACGTTATGAACTTGATATGTTTAGATACATAATATAATATAAACATAATATAATATAAAAATGCAATATTATTTGAATAGAAGCACGCACAAATTTTCAAATTTATTGTGCTTCTTAAGTACTTACTGAAATAATTTTTTACTTGAAATAAACGATTTTTTATTTATTATTATTTATTAAGTACCAGAGATCGCTCGTTTAAACATACAAATTTCAGATTCGACATGGCTTTTACTACAAAAAAACAAAAAAGAAGACCTAAATACTTTTTTGTTTGAAATAAGAAATGAGTAACGCTTATCAGGCCAACTGAATAAAAAGTACGTTAGGTGCGAATAAATAGAATATGTTGATCGAATAATTCAAGCATGCTAAAATATAATTATGTAAAGTGGATAAATATATACATATTATCCCAAAAAAAATGCACATATTTGAACACGAAGGAAATAAATGAATTGATAATAATAATTACCCTGCTCAACTATCTATAAATAGTAGAAGTATATATACATTTATATTTTTATGAAAAACAAAAGTTTTAAAGCCTGTCTACATCTAGCACAGATTTTAATTTCATAATGGACCCATCACTGCATTTGACAAAAACTGTTCCAAAGTTTGTGCAGACCATGCCAACTTTCAGGAGAACAGCCTTAAATATCTTTAGTTGTTCTGAAGTGATATCCTCTCTCAGGATAATGCCGGTGTTCTTCAATGACTTTTTATTGCTGAGGATATTATTCTTGTGGCGTACTGAAGTAAATTTTACCATAATGGGTCGGGATTTATTCCTGTCCTATTTTCCAATGCGATATGAATTTTCAATGTCGTTTCCCATAATATCGATGTCCATCTTATTAACAATTGTGTCCATAACAAGTTGGGAACAGTTCTCATTAGGTTTTTCTTGAATTCCATGAACTATTATATTTTTACTCTGTAATAGTTTATCGAATCTTTCCTGTTTTTGTACCATCTAATCTATATTATCTTGTTGCTTATTAAATTCTTCTTCCATTATTTTATTACTTTCCTTTAAGGCATTTATTTCCTTTTGGAATTTTGCACTTATTGTTTCACTTATTATTTGTGCTAGGTTATTGATGAAACATTTGTGTACTTCAAAAAAAATTTTTTTTTTATTACTTTCCTTTAAGGCATTTATTTCCTTTTATTTTGCACTTATTTTCACTTATTATTTGCTTTGTGTGGCTTGATTAGCTGCAGCTTTTGCTACTAACCTTCTTTTTTCAGTTTTTTTTTATAACCTATCGCATTACATCATCCTTCCTCTTTTTCTGCTAGCACCCTGACTCTCTTCTAAATAATGTTGGGCTGGAGGTTCATCTGCTGGGGCTGGAGTGTCGAGTGTCTCAGTGAATCATTAACTCAACTTGATCAGATGCTCTGGTTTCTTTCATTTTCATGCGTTTACTTTTCCTGAAACTTGCAGAAAGTGAGCTACTATCACTATCACTACTACCATCACTTTCTGGGTGATATTCGTCTGATGTGTAAACATCCCCGAATAGCGAATTCTTTTCGTCCGACGACAATTCCTGCATCAAATTTTGTAAACGTGATTGTTCTTTTTTCGACACATATTTTTCCAAATATGTGTTATGAAATAATGTCTAGAACAGTAATAAACTTCCAACCAGAAAGGATATTCAGTATCCACATTCGATAAACTGCATGAACCTCGCACAACTAATGAAAAGTCACTGCAAGATTTATTCCAGCCTCCAATTATTGCATACACCTGTTCTATTTTTAGTTCGACATTGTTGTTAGTTGCGTGTATCCAGGTGGGATACATGCGGCTGTGATATTAAAAAAATAGATATTGTGGCCGTGCGTAACCAATGTGGATACATACTGATAATAACGTCTTAAAATGTCAACATTTAGTTTTTATAACTCTTTATTGCATTTTAATGCGATAAAATACATATTTGAGGCCCTACACATGAAAAATGGATTTGGCCTGATATACCCAATTTTCCGCTTCCACGGTGGCACTCAACGTGTTAAATAAACGTTTTATTCGCACCACACAGCAGATAACTACTCCATTAGACCGCAGAGAGACGAAAATCTCCGCCACCTGTGTGTCTCTTCGTCTTCTGTCGTCATTTATTTCATTTTACTGGCGCGCTGAACAATGACCTACCTATGCGATTTACGATTGTTTCTCATTACAATACTTTCCTGATTTTGATGTCTGTTTAGTGTTTATTTAGAAGGTATAATTTCAAATGTAATTATTATTTTTATAAATAAATGTTCTCAATATAACAATTGTTTTTTTATAGTAGCACTATCACTGTCGTCTTAGATTCGTAGGACCCCAGTATTCCCTAACTTTGAGAATGTCCCGTTTTGAATAAAAATAAAATCGGTCACGTTATCCATGCCTCAGGTTAACCCACTTGTTAGACCATGGCCTTGATGACACATCACAGGGTATAATCAATAAAGCGAGGAATAAAAAACCTAGAGTTCCTGTATGCATATTGACATTTCATAATATATGAGTCCAGCCACTTTTATCCCTCAGTGTCAAAATATATGCCTTTTAGCTTATGTTTACATAGTTTTACAGAAAACTAATGAGGATTTGTATGAGTATGACAAGGATAGAAGATACCTCTAATTATCCTCATCCACTCCTGATGAATTTAATGATGGATACATAATTGAGAATAATTTTCATCAAGATTGGTTCAATTTAGTTGATAACTAATAAAAATATTGAATATTGAATGATTCTGCAATCTTTTGATGGTCGAATTTTTATATTTGATACATGTCAAAGCAAATTCGATGACATATGATTTATCTTTAAGAATGAAAAAGCACTCGTTTACCCCCACGTCCCCTCTATTTCACAAAAGCTTATTACACTCATATTATTGATTATTCTGAAAAATAACCCGGTAAAAGGTGCAGAACTCATAGATCTACATAATGTAAATATTTAGTTTTTATTGGACTGGCAATAAAGCCAAATGAAGTATAAAACATTGAGCTGTCACTCTTCTTGACTTTATACTTCCTTTGGTCTTTTTGATAGTCTGATGTAATTCAAATTGTGATATCATATGTGCCCGTGTAACCTACAGGCCCCTTGCTATGTTATTTTTCACAAAAACAATGTGAGCGAATGTAATTTGCATTTGATTAAAATTAATGTTGATTATCGCTTGCCCACTCTTGAGTGGAATATTGTTTCATCACTAGATACATGTTTCCAATTTAATGTTTTAGTAATTGGGGAACAGAAACCGATGATAACTACAAATCTCACAATGGTAATCAGGAACCCAAAGGCTTTGGTATGTATAATTGATTCCTTCCAATTCATGTTGCGACTTTACAGGAAACCTTTAAAATTAACTGAAATTTTGTTCACTAATCATTTTTTAATATTATAATTCATTGAATTAATTTAAGGAAGGAACTTCCCATTAAATGGTGGGGGAGTGGGTCCAAACTCCTTCCCTAAAATATCTTTAAATTGTTTTTTAACCTCAAATATTCAAAAATATTTGATTTTTGTTAATTAATATAGTGTCTGGAGATTTATGACTTGCGAAAATGGAAATTTTTTATGAGGTCCTGGTGGAGAATTTTCTATAAGACGATTTAGAAGTCCTTGATTTCGTCGATATGGGCTACCCAAGACGCATTTTTCTTAGGCCCATTTATTAGGAAGATATGTCCCAAATGGTCTTTTTTAGAAGGCTAACAAAGCCTACAGTCATGACACTTCTAACCCAAATTGTGAATCAATTGGAGTACCCAGATGATAGGTAGTTCAATAGTAAATATAACCATATAGAATACCAGTTTTTAAGATAGCTGTTATGTCCGGCTATTTTAAAATCAAATCAAAATATGCTTTATTGTCGATAAAATCTAGTTTTGTTGACAAAGTAAAAGGTAAACAGTACAAAATAATTATGGTTATATACGCACAAGCATGTAAAATAAATAAAATAAAATAAATGTACACCTATAAAAATTGTTATTTTAACATTTAGTATATATACAAACACATACATATTTAATAAAATAAATGTCAATACATGAATAAAATATCGATATAAAAAATGAAAAATGTTATTTGAGCATTTTGTCAATTTTTTGACTTATAAGCATCCCTCTAATCGAGTATACAATACAATACAAGCAATAAAATCACAAATTAAAAGACAGTTCACATTTTTTTAGTGAAAGTTGTCATTGTAAAATTCTTGCAAACTATAATAGGGTCTGCTCACGAGTAGTTTTTTAATATATTTTCTAAAGCTTTCAGTACTATCGTGGCTCTCTCTAGAATGAGATGGTAAGTGGTTATACATTTTGACGCCGTTATAGAAAATTGAGTCCTTTACCAGGGATGAGGAAGGCAAGGGTAATTTTAAATAATTTTTTTGATTTTTGGCTAGTATTATGACACGATGAAATATTTTCAAATTTTGAAATATGTTTATGTATAAGACAGACAGTTTTCATAACGAACTACAACTACATTGGTATAATATAGGCACTGCTTTTCTAAAAACAAAATGATTTTATTTTAGAAATAACAGCCTCTTGCCGATGAATCAACTGCTTCTGACACTCAGGCTTTATGCCAGCAGTGGGCACATGATTCAGACGGCGGACTTCATGAACGTCCATATCTCTACAGTGAGTAGAGTGATAGCTTTATGTATCACCACTAATTGCATCTTTACGCCCCAGAGTTGTAAATATACCCCATCCTCACCCAGGCTTTGTATTTTTGAGAATTTTTAATAGCATTTGTTTGTTTATTTTCCAATATAATTTATATTGAATGGCTTATGTGAAAAGATGACTCACTTCCCTGGGGCTAAAATTCAGCCCTCTTTCTTTTTGCTTTTGCGGACATCGTAAAAAATCTATCTTTTTGAAAATTACCACGAACACTACAAAGAAAAAACAAACATTTACAAAAACTAAAGATATTTTGGGATTAAAAACTAAAAACAGTGTTCTAACAGAATTAACACAAAAACCACTGGTTCATTGCGACGTTGCCATACTACAACGAAGATATAGAACCGTTAGTAAAAGTTTCGAGAAAATGTTTCCGTGCAAATCATTTGAAACTTAAGTAGAAATCAAAATTAAAGATCCATTTGTTAAATAACAGTTGATAAAAAGTCGCTGCAAATGGGCGTAAAAACTACCTAATTCACTATTACCCGCCATAGGTGTCACAATTATAATTTTCAGGAGGTATATGTGACCCCCACACGTAAAATTAAAAATTGTACATTAATATTCAAAGCTTTTTTTTGTATAAAATATAATTGGAACATACTAGCACTCACTCTCATTTAGATAAAAGTTAAAAACATTACTTTGAAATAACATATTAGCTATAAAATTGAAAAAAAGCAGTTTACTATATCACAATATGCCGAGTGCACTGTATTAATAAAGTTAAAAATATGCCGTTGAGTCACTGAATATATTCCAAGAATTTGGCTTGGTAAATGACAAATAAACCCAAAAGTCAGCATTCTCAAATAAAAAAATCAAAACTAGTAACAAAAAGTCTGGTTCAATTCAGAAATAAAAAAACTCATAATATGGTCTCCGACTCTGCTTTTTATTTTCATCACAGGGCACAATTGCGGCGGCTTCTCTTTAATGTTCGGGAGCGGGCATGGTCCTAATAGGCATGTTACTAGATTTGAAAATATGAATTTTTGTTTCTATTTGGGTGCCACTTAGTTTAAGGCAGAACTAAGAACCGAAAGAAAATTCAAAATGTTAAAAATTAAACTATATGACTATATGATTTAATGAATGAATTTTCATACAAATATAGATGAATTGGAATTATTTGAGTTCCAAAGTCAAAGTTCATTTACAATTTACTTTTGGTACCCATTTGGTTTACACTTTTGTTGGTATTAAAATACGGTTTTAGCTGAAGATCAGCTAAACTATGTTACGATGATTGATAGGAAAAATTATAATACTGGACCGTCTGGATATCTCGCCGCGAAATTATTGAGGTGGTAGGAATGGTGACATTAAATGGAAAGATCTAACCTTATGGGCTTTCACCGCCCTTCCCTTTCTGTTGACTGGAATGTTGGGCAACGACTGTTGCTTTGGGGCCCGATTGTGGGTGATGACAGTTTTTATTTCTTCCCCAAATAATTTTCCAATGTGTGTGGGATCCTATCCCATAGGAAGTTTCTAGCAATCGAATATGAACTGGATACGTGACATACGTAACTCTTCCCAATATGAAATTTGAGAAAGGGTTGAGAAAAAAGGCGGGCAAATCTAAAATTAAAGTTTAGCTACATTATTATCAGTCCTTCAATGAGTTTACAAAGTTCAACTCCCCAAATGGGGCTGCTCAAGAATAAGACAAAACGAAAATTCCTACCTTCAACAACTAAATGGCCATTTTCACATATTTACCAAACATTTACTGGGACGACGACGAAGTTCAACAGAAAATGATCGAGTCGCGCGTATCTCTTCGCCAAATTTATATATATTATTTATATATTACTGTATGGAAAAATTTTTTTTTTTTTTTTTTTATTTATTATTTTTTTTTTTTTTTGTTATCCTCCTCAAACCAGAGTATTTTTTTTTTTTTTTTATGTTCTGGTTCCCACGAAAAGGGATATCCTGTAATGTTCAGAGAACATCGTGGGAACCAAGGAAAAGAAGGTAGGAGTTGGTGTTCTTCTTAAATTTCTGGAGGTTGTATGCCTCGGGGAACACCTCCCTAGGCAATGAGTTCCAAAGTCTCGCTGTTCGTTGGATGAATGAATCTTTGGAAAGTGATGTTCTGCAGGTCTCCAAAGTGACCACGAAGGGGTGTGATGACTGAACTTGACGTGTTAGTCTCGAAGAGACTGCCAAAGCAGGAACGATTGTTGCTATTTCAGAAGAGCATCGCCCATGAAAATATCTATAAAATAGAGACAAATCGCCAACTTTTCTACGGTGTTCCAGACAAGTGAGCGAGTTTGTAAGCGAGGCATCACCGACGAGACGAATTGCCCTTTTGGACAGAATCCAATAGCCTCAGGATATGTTTAGGTGCGCCCAAATATGGGAACAGTATTCCAGGACAGGTCGGATCTGTGCCTTTTAGATCATAAGCAGCTGAGTGGGGTGAAATAGCTCTTGGCACGAAACAAAAACCAAGTTTTTGGGATGCACTTTTGGCAATGGACCTCACGTGATTTTCCCAGGAAAGGTTATTGCTGATAGTAATACCAAGCATCGATATGGATGACTTCAGTGGTATGGTTACTCCTGACAAAGTTATGTTAGGCACAGTGAGATCGGCTTTCCTAGAGAAAAGACATGCTTGTGTTTTGTTTGCATTGAATTCTACCAAGTTATTAGATCCCCACTCGAGAATTGTTGCTAAGTCCATATTTATATTATTAACATTTCTTCCTCGTTCATTTCTGGTTTCACGGGCTGATATAGGGGCCCTGGAAGAGAAAGCGGTATGGAGGGTACTATCATCGGCAAAGCTGTGTACTGACATGAAGTTGCTTTCAACAGGTCGTTGATGTGAAGTAGACATAGTGTTGGTGCGAGAATAGATCCTTGCGAACACCAGCATTTATGAGTAGAGTGTCAGATGAAACTCCATCGACCACTGCATGGAGAGACCTGTTTGAGAGAAAACTAGCAAGCAGAGAACACAGCTGAGGGGCAAGCCATAAGACGGAAGCTTGGCGAGGAGTCCCTGGTGCCAAACTCGATCGAACGCCTTGAGATATCTAATGCCACAGCTAAAGTTTCTCCATACTTTTCAATAGATAGCTGCCATATATGTGAGACGTAGCGAGCAGGTCATCAGTTGATCTGTGATGGCGTAAGGCATATTGCCTATCGTTGACAATTGCTGAGTCTTCCAGATATTTTATGTTCTTGATGTTGATGGCTTTTTCTATTACCTTTGAAATATTAGATAGTAGTAGCGATAGTTCTTTAGTTGCTAGGTAGGGCTTTTTTGCCTTTTTTAGGGATTGGCTGTACTCTTGCAATTTTCCAATTGGACGGAAATAACCCCAAATTGTAATAGTGGTTGAACAACTTGCAAAGAACAGGTGTTAGTTCGGGGGCACATTTCTTGAGAACAATCGGCGGTATTCCGTCAGATCCACAGGCTTTGTTGGTGTTGAGACCCAGCAAAATCTTTCTGATAGTATCGTTGGCGAAAGGTGATCTCGGCATGTGACTGTCAATAGGTGTAATGTTCGGGGTTGTTTTCCGATGAATCCAGTGGAATTTCCAGCAAATAGGTGCGCAAAGATATTGGCTTTTTCCTGGGCAGTCGTTGCTAGTGTTCCATCTTCTTTGGTTAGAGGAGGAAATGAGCTGGAAGTGAAGTTTCTTCCCACAGCTTTGGCGAAAGACCAAAATGAACGGGATCCATTAGGACATTCAGCAAGTTTTGATCTTATTTTGGCATTGTGGGCATCTTTTGAGCATTCTATTGTCTCTTTGCATATGCCTCTAGCCTCGACATATGCTGCTCTGGTCTCAGGGCCCGGATTTTTAGCCATCGATGGTATGCTGCCTGTTTGGAAGCCACAGCTCTAGAGCAGTTTCTGTTAAACCAGGTCTTATGATGATGTACTTCTTTCGGTATTCGGTATGTAAGTTTGCATCCCCAACATGATGATTTCAGAAATTGTCTCAGCACATCGTGTTGGATCTACTGAAGAGAAACAAACTCTCTTCCATGGAAACGCTGAGAAAAAACATACGAAGACCTTCCCAGTCGGCCGAATTGTAATGCCACATGAGACGGGGTGGTATTGTGCAGCCTCGATGGTAAAATGGAAAGAGCATGTTGTGGAGATGAGGGTGTGATCAGAGTTTCCAAGTGGGGCACAAACTTCTATTCTATACGGGTCAGGATTGGTGGTGAGGAAAAGATCTAGTGTATTGGCAGACTGGTTGTTGACATCAGGGATGCGGGTTGGTAGCTCGACCAGTTGTTCTAGACCATGAGTGATGGCGAAGGCCTCGGCTTGACGACCCGCATCATCTGTTTTGTTAGAGAATTTGAGCCAGGCAGCGTTATGTACATTAAAGTCTCCCATGATTATGGTTTCAGCTGTTGGATGGTTCTCCTGAATGTAGTCCAGTTTGAGTGATAAAAACTCAAAGAGGTCGTTATATGAAGGTTCATTAGGTGATAGGTAAAGGCAGCAGAGGAACTTAGTCAGTTTGGTATCAGATAGCTTGAACCACATCACATCAAAGTCTTTCGGTTCCAAACTCTCTTCACGCTGGCATGAAAGGTTAGCCTTATCGTAAAGGCAGACTCCACCTTTGAACCTGAATCGAGAATGGAGTTCGTAACCAGGACAAAGCATATGGACCTTGTTGGTGGACGAGTTTACTTGTGTTTCTGTTAGAGCCAGAATATCCGGTTTTTTCGTCTGTAGGTGATGGTGGACGTCATTGATGTTCTTGTTGAGTCCGCGGATGTTGCAAAAATTTATCTTTAATGTTGAGTCCCCTCGAGTACCTCTCGCCCGGAAATCCGAATGGAGAGGTATTTTTCTTCCGGAGTGTTTTACTCTAGGAGACTTCATCATTATTACTATTAGGATGCACCTGAAAATAAACGAGGAATTGGGGAAAAGGAAAGAGGGAGAAAAGGAAAGAGGGAGACCGGAAAGTATCGACCGAACACTGAAACATGGAATGATCCATTTCACAGCACACAAAGTATATTATTTTCTGAAGATTTACTTTCAATGTCCTTATTGAGACAAACACGCAGATACTTTGAAATTTGAATATACTTACTCCTGAAACAAAAAACTTTTTTTGCCAAAATTGGCCACCTATCTCTCAGATATTTCTGAATCCGCAAATATTCTCATCCATCATGTATGCAACTTTGCATCCGATTTTGGGTAATACGTTCATTACATCAATTTCTGTGCATCCGGCAGTGGTGCCAGATATATCAGCGCCTCGAATTCTATTATATTAATTGATTCAACCCGAGAAATTGTGTTAATCATAAATGAGTCTAAGTATACAGTGTGTTTCACTATGGGAGCACCACTAAAGTTGTCCGATGAAACTTGAAGTCACATATAATATTTTTTGTCTGATCTGTAACTGTCAAATATTTTTTCCAGAACTGATAACTTTTCTACTGAATCTAACCATCCCAAAAACTTGTGAAAACAGCATTGAAATCTTATCAACTCTTTTTTACTTCCACGTGTTCAAATACGTTATGGTAATAAAATGTGTTCAAACCATAACTGTATAGGAATTATGCTACTCGAGTAGTTATAGTGATTTTAATTGAAGATGTAGGCAAATGAGAAATAATGAATGGACGATGGACGTCCGAAACGAGAGTAATCAAACTCATATTTGTTGAAAAACACATGTGTCGAAAATGAAACACTCTCGATTGGAAATCGTAAGAAGTTAAAAAAAATATCAGTCTGAGGTAAAATGCAAATTTTCACTTTCAGATTTTTTCTAAATATCTTACGATTTCCAATCGAGGATTGTTTCCATTTCTACATGGATATCTTTCGAAAGCTTATCTTTATCGATGGAAATAGTGACTAAAACTCAACATTCAGTCGCAAATGATGCCACATCTGATATTGTGAATGTCCCATTTCGTAATTTCGAAAGAAACACATGTGATTACCTATATATAGAAAACTTCATCAACTTCAAAATTGCAATATCACTAATAAAATGTCATTCATTACTGATGTTAGTAGCTAAAAAATCATATATGATTCTACCTAATTTTTCAAACTATTGAATATCCTTCGTCTGTATGACAAATATAAAAAAAAGACACCACGTTAGTTATGGCGATACATGACACTAGCAGAACAGAACACGTAGGTTATTCCGTGAGTTATAGATTCAAAAGCTTGTCGCGCAAAGTTTTCAGTTCCAATACAAAATCGACAAGCTTTTGAATCTATAACTCATGTAGTAACGTTTGTCGCACATCCAAAGCGATTATTTTTTACTTTTTAGTAAGTACGCCTCAATCTATGCATTTTTTTTAATGCATCGTCATTATAAGGCCTTTTTCTGAGCTATCTAGTTCTTCAATGAGGAGACCATCTAAAGATTAACTTGTCCACTATCTTGGAGCCGCCATCTTGAATTTATTAATGTTGACTATAAATTCATAATCTCCGACCCCGAAAACCTCCACATACCAATTTTGAATAGAATCGTGCCATAATCACAGAACTTGTCCACCATCTTGGAGCCGCCATCTTGAATTTATGAATTTTGACTATAAATTCAAAATCTCCGACCCCGAAAACCCCCACATACTAATTTTAAATATAATCGGACCATAATCACAGATATCGGCGGCCATATTGAAGCCGCCATTTTTATTTTGGGAATTTTGACAAAAAAATCATAATCTTCGACCCCGAAAACCCCCACATACCAATTTTGAGTCGAATGGGACCATAAACACAAATCTCGTCCGCCATCTTAGGACCGCCATTTTGTTTTTTCTCTAACAAAAATTCCATAATGCATTGTCACGGGAACTATGAACACCTGACAAATTTCACGTTAATCGGGCTATATATATATATATATATATATATATATATATCCTACTAATATTATAAATGCGAAAGTTTGTAAGTATGTTTGTTACTCTTTCACGTAAAAACTAGTGGATGGATTTTAATGAAACTTTACAATAATATAGCTTATACATCGGAATAACACATAGGCTACAATTTATAAAGATATTGTGTGAATTGTCCAAAATATGACGATAAGTGTCAAGTAATTAGGAAAAAATCTACCATCTCTGCGAGCTATTCTGGCGACGATGACAAACCGAGTGCGCGATACTACGGTACGGTCCAGCGGCACTATAGTATATATATATATATATATATATATATATATATATATATATATATATATATATATATATATATATATATATATATATATATATATATATATATATATACATGAATATACTTGAAATGGGAGCTCACCTTCTATTGGTTGCACTTGGTTATGAAGAAATGTGGTTTTATTGTCACATACTCTATTCCCGTCATCATAGCGGGATGAAATACATACAGGATAAGGGGCTAATGGGATAACGCGAAAAGCAAAAACGGGATAGCGGGATAACAGAATACCGCGATAATGGGTCAACGGGATAATGGGATAACGGAAAACGGGATAACGGAATAACGGGAAACGGAATGACGGGAAACGGGATAATGGGTGAGGTGGATAACGAGAAATGAGATAACGGGAAACAGGATAAAGGGAAGCTGCCAAAGCCACAGGCATACGCTAGATAGAAGGAGACAAAGTGAAACATAACAAAAAATATAAATTCCACGCGGACGGGTGGGGGTATATATATATATATATATATATATATATATATATAATATATATATATATATACATATATATATATATATATATATAATATCAATGGAGAAATATGTTTATTGAAATTTTCGGCATACAGTCTTATCATTTCCAATTAAAAGTAGGACGTTTTACTATTAACATCACATTTACCATAATTACTTTTTTAATTTTGTATTATAAGAAATGCAATATTAATTTTTCAATAAACCATTTTTATTTTTTTTCCGGCGACCTCGTATTATAAAACCCTTATTACACTATGCCTTTTTCGTGCCTATTTGTCTGCCTGACTGCCCGTGGCTGAAATTTTAAACAAATACGCATGCGCGCGTGGCTATTTTGTTGATTGTTTCAGGCGTGAAAATAAATAGGACTGGTTCTATTTTTTCCGCCTAAATCGAGGGGATTTCAAGGACGTTTGTGGAAATGTCAAGTTTGCCAACACACTAACCAACAAATAGATGAAATTAATCACATAGTTTTCGTTTTGTTCAGTGTGACAGAAAAGAAGAAAAAATCGTGTGCCAGGTAAAGCAAAAGTTGAAACAAATAGTCCAGGTATACTAAATTACTCAATCATTTAAGGTAAATGTCAATTTTCCTTAGGTTTGCAGCTCTGAAATTAGCGCCTGAAACAATCATCAAAAAGGCACGGTGTAATAGTGCCAGTTATTTGGGGAAATTCAGCCAACAAATAGCCATGAAAATAAGCACAAAAATAGGCACGAAAAAGGCATAGTGTAATAAGGGTTTTAACGAGTCTGTTCAATCTACACGAAATTGATCGTTAATTACCCCTATTAACCTTCAATTTATCTTTTAATGCATAATTGTTGTATATGCAACCAAACATACACCGAAATCGACCATTAACCCTTTGTGGTCCGATTATATTTCCGTAACCTGTCTTTCTGGGTTCTACTTATTACAAGCTTTAATTCAACTTGCCTTGTTTGTACGTTCGGACGAAATCTTGCAAGTGAATTTTCACCCACTTCTAATCGTCCAATAACGTGAAAGTTGGCAGGTGTTCATAACTCCGGTGACAATGCATGAAATTTTTGGAGGGAAAAACATGGCGGCTCCAAGAGGGCGGACAATATTTGATATTATGCTCCGATTCTATTCAAATCTAGTAAGTGGTGGTTCTCGGGGTCATATATTTTGAATCTTCTGTCAAAATTCATGAATTCAAGATGGCCGCTCCAAGATGGTAGACTAATTTCGTGATTATTGCCGGAGAAATGAACGAATGAAAATATCCAATCTATATAATAAAAATAATCTCATTTTTTGTGAGCGCAAAAGTGAGACTACCGATTTGGCAATTTTTTCAAAAATGTTCGTTATAGCCCGAGGATGATATGGAAAAAAAATAGGAAAGTTGCCCGTAAATTGGAAAATTCGGGTATATGAGAAAATTGGCGAAGAAAAAGACTATCGAGTCATTTATTACCAAAGAGAAATTATCTGTCGCCTACCAAGCAGAAGGTCGCAGGAACAAATCCCGGTCAGAGTAATTTTTTTTTATTTTATAAAAACAGCGGCTGGACCGATTTGGCAAATTGTTTTTTCGAATGTTTTTAATATTCCGAATAAGGTTTTTAGGAAAATAGGATTTTTAGAGAAAAAGTTAGAAGATTTTGAGAACGGGGGCAGATATAGTCCCCGAAACGTCAAGCAAAAACTATATAGAGAAGTATCTTTTGAATTTATTAAAAAATTTTTTGATAGGCAAATTCAGAAAACGGCAAGTTATTGACAAATTGAATCATTTTTCTATAAGAAATATAATTTGGTGAACGCAATAACTTATCGGGGTGAACTAATCAGTTTGCCCTTTCTACACTTGTATAGATTTTCCTGATTATATTTTCATTTTCAGACTGTGGAAGGTTACCCAAAAAACATGTCAAGAAACGTTGTTCCTCCACAAAAAACCACATTCATTCAATAGTTATTGGAAATTTCTTTGTACTGGAAAATTTTTCAGGAATATATAATAAAATTGAATGTTTGTTTGTGTTAGTAAGCTCGTAACTTGAGAACGGCAGGACCGATTTGGCAAACAATTTTCGGAAAACGGTATAACGAACGGAAAAACGGGATAACGAAAAAACGGGGGATAATGGAAAAACGAGATAACGGGATAACGAAAAAAAGGGATAACGGAATAACGAAAAATCGGGATGACGAAATAACGGGATAACGGAAAACGGGATAACTGGAAAATAGGATAACGGCATAACAGGGAAACGGGATAACGTAGAAAGTGGATAACTCGGTAATAAGATAATGAAAAAATGGGATAAAGGGAAAACGGGAAGCGGGCAGAGTCAAAGGCATAACCTATATGGAGAAACACAAAAAAACATAGGAGAAAAATTCTACGGGATGGAAGTTTTCAGAAAAAAATATTGGAGAAAATAGAAATTTGGGGGTTTAATTTAAAGAATCAAAACAAAATTTTATTTAAATGTACTAAAAAAGAATAAATAATTCCCACATATGTGTGACGCAGCTAACAGAATAATCTACGTTATTCATTTTCAGCGTATTTGGGAACAGTAAAAATTGCTACAATTTTCATTGTGGTTCCTGTGATTGTGTTTGTACTTTTTCTCAGCGAATGAGAGAAAGTAACTGAGGACCAAAAGAAAGAGCGAGAGAGAACGTTTTTGAAAAAAGGTTGCTTGTCTCACTATTCTTCACTAAAGTATTATTTCACAGATGATTTGTCGTCTAATGCCATAGTCCTAATTATCCCTAAAAATGCCATAATTTCTGTGAGTCACATTTTCCCACTCATGCCAAATTGAGTTGTTTGAAATGGTGTCGCTTTTTGTATTTTTTCGGCATCAAATCTATCAGTCCCTATTATGATTTCTTGTAGCAGATTATCAGTAAAAAAACAACTAAAAAAATACGAATTCTGTTTTTGGTCTATTGAGTGGGGGTTTGTATACACCAGTGGCTGTGAAAGGCAATCTTCTAAACTGTTCATCATTTGGCTCCCACCACCTCCACCCGGGTCGTACATTCTCATTATTTTGTCTTTCAAGTTCTTTCTCGCTCTCACTGTCTTCTCCGATCTCACTTCTTGCTTCCTCGGTATCTTCTTCATCATAGTCATTATCACTCACTTCATTTACGGGTATTCGACTTCTTTTTCATGAAGATGATGCCATTTTGCATAATCCTAATAAAAGTTTCATTTTCAAACACAATATATGTAGAATAACAATTTGACTTTCCAATAAGACTAACAGTTTTTGTTCTCGTTTTGTGTAGAACCTTCGGTGAAGTAATAAATACACTAGAGTTTTTTTCCACCACCAAATTACAATTTTTAACAATTCTACATACAAGTGTTTTATTTACCAAGTCAGCATCTTCGGAAGGAAGACAGGTTATGAAAATATAATTGGAGAGTGCGTGCCGCCAAGGAAATGAGCAACAGCCTATTCGGCACGCACAGAGAACAAAATACTGCCTAACCTAAATCAAAAAAGCAGCGACTTCAACCAAATCCAGTGTCGGGGCTTACCTGACATCGGATCGGAACGTGATAATTTTACTGTGGGGGCTTACCCGACATCGGACCCGAACGTTATAATTTTACTGTCGGGGCTGCCCCGACAAAGATAGATAGATAGATAGATAGATAGAACTTTATTAATCCATAAGAAACCACATACATGGTGTTGGACAGGTCCAAGGTTAAAAAACTAGCATTCAAACCAGTATAAAAGATATAAAACAAATATTCTAAGGATATATACACACATAGGTATATGCATATACATAGGCACAAAACATATAGACTGGTTTCAAGATAGAGAAATATATGGACAATTGAGTTAAATAATATAGCATATACAATATATAAATGTCGAATTAATAAACATGACAGTATATAATACATTAAAATACGTATAAGAATATATATAAGAGTGATGAAAAAAAAATGAAGTGTATAATGTACATTTTGGCCATCAAATTCATAATATGCGTTCTGCCATATGAGCATTATCAAAATATTCTGATAATGAATAATAAGCTTTCGAGTAAAGCAGAGATTTCAATTTTTTTTTAAATGTGTTGATAGTACCGCAACTTTTAATATAATTAGGAAGCTTGTTGTATATTTTACTGCTCGCATAAGAAGGTGATTTTTCAAATAAGGTTGTTCTGTGAGCAGTGGTCAGTAGATTATTCCCAGTTCTCGTTTTGTATCGATGATGGGTATTATTTTTTTCGAATTTTTGCTAATTTTTTCTGATATATAAGCAACACTTTAAAATAAAAATGCAGCAAACCGTCAGTATTTTCTTGGTTTTAAATGTATCTCTGCATGAGTCACGTGGCTTCATATTGAACATCAGTCTAATGATTCGCTTCTGAGCTACTAATATTCTGTTGACGCCGCTGCATTTCCCAAAGAATGATATGGAATGTTAAGGCAGAGTAGACAATTGCATAGTACACCTGAATTAAGATAGATTCGTGAAGCTCGTATCTCAATTGGGTGATGGCAAAGTATGACTTAGAGAGTTTTTTTGATGTTAACTCGATATGGTCAGACCACGAAAGTGATCTATCAATCGTCACACCTAGGAACTTTGTGGAGTGGTGCATATGGGGAAATTTGTTGGCTAACTCGGTGTTTTTGTTGAAGCAAATGATTTTGGTTTTTCGAGAATTTAATATAAGTTTATTTGAGTTGCAGTAGGTTGTCATTTCTTCAATTGCCTGTTCAATACCATCAGTCATGTCTTCCATGGTGGACTCGGCTATACCGATAGTTGTATCATCAGCAAAATTGATGAGGTGAAATCGATTACTAATATTCAATGGAAGATCATTAAGAAAAAGAAGAAAAATGAGTGGGCCCAGAATTGAGCCTTGGGCCACTCCAGTATTTATTGTAAATTGATCCGATTCTGCCCCATTCAAGGTTACAAAGATTTTTCTGTTAGATAAGAATGATGTAATGAATTCCAGAACATTCCCCCTAATACCCATATTATACATTTTTGAGGCCATGAAGTCTTTATCAATAGAGTCGAATGCTTTCGACAAGTCAAAAAAGATTCCTCAACATATTTTCTATCATCCATCCCTTTATGTAAAAAGTCTACAAAGAGAGTGGTGGCAGTTTCAGTGGATCTGTCTGCCCTGAATCCGTGTTGAGATTCTGCTAATATATTGTGTTTGTTCAAGAATTTCACAAGTCTGTTATATATGAGTCTCTCGAGTATTTTTGAGAAAATACTCAGGAGACTAATAGGTCTATAATTGTCAATTTCTGATTTGTCTCCACTTTTATACACAGTGATAACTTTACTCAGTTTTAAAACATCTGGGAATTCACCCTTCACAATACATATATTTATGAGAGAAGTTAACGGATCAGCTACACTTTCATAGACTTCTTTTAAAACTTTTACCAGCACATCGTCTGGACCTGTTGACATTGTATTCTTCAAGTTGCGTACTATTGATTTTATTTCCTCGGTGGTGGCTGGCTCAAAGAAAAAGGTATGTGGGAGTATTTCTCCAGCTGTACAGGTTTGGGATCTGTTTGCTCCAAAATGATCCTCCATTTTTTCCTCGATTATATTTGAAAGTATTCTCCGAAGCGATTCGCTGCTATCTCAGGATCAGTTATTTCCTCATTATTTATATTTAAGTGGATATCTAGTTTATCACGATTTTTTTTCCCAAGTTTTGAATTTACCTCACTCCAGATCTGTTTTATCTTGTTATCGGCCCGACTAATATTCTGATTTAGTTTTTCTCTTTTGGCATTTCTTAATGATTTCCGATAGTTTTTTCTTTTTATCTTATAAATCCTTTCCAAGCACTTACTACCTGATTGTTTAAACATATGAAACGCATTGTCCAAATCTTTTTTTTCGTGTTTCAATTTGTCAGTGAACCAGTTTGTCTTTTTAAATGGAGTTATTGTTTTAGGCGTTAGTGGGCACGCCTCATCGTAGGCCTGTTTAAATTGGTTTATGAATAATAATATAGGGGTAGTTCTTGATTAATTGAATTGATGTATATGCATGATGTGGGCCCCATATTTCTGTGGTGTTCAGCAGAAATTATGTTTTTGGTTCTTCTGTTCTATGTAGATAATGTTTTGGTATTGTCAATTGTCAGAGCTGTCATTTGTCGAGGTGATTCGTATACATAAATAATAATTCAGCAATGTGGGGGCCGATTCTATTTCACCTATTCGATATCGTAGCTCAGACTATAACCGTAGTAACCGCTCAATCAAGTACATATGCATAGTCTAAATCGAAATTCATGAATTCGATTATCGAATTGCTTTGACTATGCGTATGTACCTGCTTGCGCTTACAGTGACAGTCTGAGCTACTCGCTAATCGAATACGTGAAATAGACATAGAGAATAGTAGAGTAGGGTACTAACTAAATTAACACGTTTTTCGCCATATGCATTTGCCGTTCTCGTTACGTTTGGCGATTTTTTGACTTCGTGCGTTTTTTCCTTTTTTTGGATGGTTTGTGAGCAAAAAGATTGAAAAAGTGTTAGTGGTTAAGTGTGTTATTTGTTGAAGGTATATGTAATAATAAGTGTTTATTTTTTAGTAAAAAACCTAAAGGTTTATACAACAGCGAGACACCTAACCTAACTTTTTTCAAAGTAGATATTCATGCCTCATAGTTATTGTGAAATTGTTTGTCTTTCTAGTAATCCTTTGTCGAGCAGTGGCTTCATTTTGGTTCGAAGGAAAATATTTCAGAGGTAATCGAGGACGATGACGATTGTTCTATAATGACTATCCAAGTTACATCCAATGCAGCAGAAGTGGAAGGTTCTGCTAAACAGCCGGTGAAGTGCAAGGAAAGACTTGAAAAGGAATGATAATCGATCATATTTTACATATTGCTGATAATGATCAGAAAGACATCAGTTATTTTAAAAAATACCCACTTTTTGAATGAGTATGCATTATTTTCTGAAGAAAAAAATCTCTTTTGAAATGTTGAACTATAAATAAATAAAACAATATAGTAAGATTTTGCTTTATTTCCAGATATATCCAGGGTGGGTCCTTTTAAAAAAATCGTATTCTGTAGACATTCTAAGAATATTTAGTGGATGTTCTCAGAAAATTCTCAGTATATTTAGTGAATGTTCATAGAATGTGCCTAGGATATGAAATACATTTTCTGGAAACATTCTATCAAGCTGCTAAGAATAGTTTGATAATATTCTTAGAATATTCTTCAATATGTTCAGAGAACGTTTATAGCATGTGCCTAGGATGTGAAAGAAATATTCTGGAAACATTCTATCAAGCTGCTAAGTATATTCTCAGAAAATCCTTCAGTATATTCTGAGAACGTTCATAGAATGTGAAACTCAGTCCTCTTTGAATATCCATAGAATATATGGAGTGTGTTGTGGAAATATTCTGAGAACATCCAAACATCCCATCAAGTGCTTCTATGAATTTTCTATGAATGTACTTGTGCGATCTGGGTAAATTGTCGATTTGGTCCATTAATGTATAATTGTGGTATAGGCAACTAAACATACACGAATTCGAACATTATTCAAATGTCAAATCATATTACCTTCGCGCTGTCAAATTTATGTATTTTAAAATCCAAATATTGTAAGTTTCCTCCTAGTTGAAGGAAATGGATATCGAAAACTTCACGTTGACCCCAGGAACGAGGTTGACGGAATTTTTTTGTAATCAACTCCTATATTAAAATGGCGATTAATGATCTCGAACATTAATACAGTAGTTGATTAAATAACTATAAATGTGATGTGATATATTTAATGGATATGCTGGAAACATTCTATCAAGCTGCTAAGTATATTCTCAGAAAATCCTTCAGTATATTCTGAGAACGTTCATAGAATGTGAAACTCAGTCCTCTTTGAATATCCATAGAATATATGGAGTGTGTTGTGGAAATATTCTGAGAACATCCAAACATCCCATCAAGTGCTTCTATGAATTTTCTATGAATGTACTTGTGCGATCTGGGTAAATTGTCGATTTGGTCCATTAATGTATAATTGTGGTATAGGCAACTAAACATACACGAATTCGAACATTATTCAAATGTCAAATCATATTACCTTCGCGCTGTCAAATTTATGTATTTTAAAATCCAAATATTGTAAGTTTCCTCCTAGTTGAAGGAAATGGATATCGAAAACTTCACGTTGACCCCAGGAACGAGGTTGACGGAATTTTTTTGTAATCAACTCCTATATTAAAATGGCGATTAATGATCTCGAACATTAATACAGTAGTTGATTAAATAACTATAAATGTGATGTGATATATTTAATGGATATGCCGGAATTAAGGCTTATTAGTTTCTGAATAGCGAAAGAATAGTCAGACAACATTCACTTTTCCTTAGTGAGGACTGAGGGTTCACTTTTATTTAAAACTATTTTCGTCCTGGTGTTATATACGCACATTTAATATGAAATAAAGCAATAAAGCACATATCGATGTAAACAAATATGTTCATTTGAGATTCTTTTTGTGTTCTTTTGCCATTCAGAAACTAATAAGCTCTACCAAGAATATCAGATTTAATGTAATTTCAGGTCACATTGGGGTAATGGTACCAGATGTGTATAAAGCATGTGAAAGATTTGAAAAACTTGGTGTCAACTTCATCAAAAAACCCGATGATGGAAAGATGAAGGGAATTGCTTTTATAACAGATCCTGATGGATACTGGATTGAGATTTTCAATAACAAAAGAGTGGGTGACATTGTTCAGGACTTCAATTAGTATATATAAGAAAAAAACTTATCTAGGTCTGTGAAAATATGTATTTATTATTACAAAAAAATGAAGATTCAATTTATTTTTCAGGCCATTCATTTCCTATGCTCCTTTGTAAAATTCAATTTTATTACTGTAAGAATATTCTATGATATAGTTCGTTTATGTTAAAGACATAACATGACAACAATGATCGCGACGTGATCACTGTGTGCAGCGCATGTGATTGTAGGAAATCACGCTGCTATTGGTCCTCTATTGGTCGGCAGTTCAGACTAGGAGGCCCGCTTACGGTAGTGTGAAAAAACAATATCGCAAATGTTTACTAAATGTTACAAAAATCTCTATTTCGTGAATTTTGGACACCCATTCAAAAATCTCCAGGCATTTATTAATATGAATCTAAGCAAAGTAAACATTTCGTAGAATTATATTTATTTTTAATGGTTTAATATTACGCGCATTTTATTATAGGATTATTGTTCAAATCCTCTGTCATAATTGCGCATTTATTGATCCTTTCCTGGATGCTCCATTTTGGGGGGGGGGATCTTCATGGACGCTGCTTGCTTGGTGTCCATCGCAAATCAACAGTGTCGGACTCCTACCGACTAAAACCACCCCATGCCCTCTCTTATATTCGGAACTGTCTGATTGCGTCGGGTATAAGTGGCATTTCACAAATTGTTCCATTTACCCTGGCTTGTGTTTCAAAAGATCTCTCTTCGATCTCTTTTTGTTTCATTACGTTCTCTAGGTAGTTTGTACCTTTGTTCCACTGATTGGGATTTCTGATAATCCGAATTCTATTGGTCCATTCGTTCTCTAGTCCACCTGGGACTTGTGAAGATTGTATGCTCTGGATCATCATTTATTTCCAGGCAGTATTGGCATTTGCTGCCTTGTGTCTTGTGACTTCCCTATCCTCAGTGTATACGATTTAAAGGAACCGTGCCCACTGAGTGCCTGGGTTCTGGAGTAGTTTGATATTTTAAAATCGCATTGTACCCAGTTTTCGATATTTGGAATCAAGCGCTTTGTCCATTATGCCTTATTTGTGTTGATGTTCCATCTTTCCTGCCACTCTTCTGTTGTTCTCTACCTCTTCTCTTTTTTGCATTTTCATCAACGTTGGGTCTAGCAACTAATCTAATCCGTTCCTTCACCAGGAGGTCAATAGGTGAGATAGTCGTAATGACATTTATAGCATCTGCGGATACCGTCGTCCTGTATGCCATTGCTACTCTTAGTAGCATCCTCCTTTGCGTTGCGGTTATCAGCGATCTTTCTACTATTGCTTTGCCCCAGATCAGGGCCGCATTCAGCAGTACCGACTGCACCACGCCATATAGTACCCTCCTTTTTTGTATATCTGGCCCTCTAATGTTCGGTAGCAGTTTGGTTAGCGCAGCTGTTTGTCTATTGGCTTTCTCACATGTTTTTCGGTAGTGTTCGTTCTATTTGGTCTTGTCATCCAGCCAGACTCCAAGGTATTTGACGTATTTTTTGGGCGTTATTTGTGTTCCCTCCAGCTGGAAGGATACGTCCTCCCCCTTACCTTTTAGGATGATATGTGGCCTGAGTTATCATTCATCCACTGGCCTATGCGTTCCATTGAAGTCTTCGCTCTCCTCAGCCAAGACGTCTGCGTATGCTACGGTATAAATAAATAATTTTATTGCACTTTAACATTGCAGAAATGTACAAGCTAGTCACAAACAAGAAAGTATACCAACTAAAGGGTATGACGGTTTAGATAGTCATCAACTGAATATGGCTCCAAATCGAGGAGAAATTTCAGGAGTGGCTTCTTTAATGAATTAAAGTCATTCACCTCTTTCAGAGGTGGTGGTAAATTGTTGAAAAATTTGACCTGGCATTCTGCCGGCAGTTTTAATCTTAGGACCCCGTCATACAGAACGTTCCATAATGTTGGTCCGAGGACTGAGCCTTGCGGGACCCCCTGTGACATGACCTGTGAGTAATCTATTGGATCTATTCAGAATCAGATGCCACTCGCGGTGTTAAAAGCGTTTTTAACGTCGATGAGAATTACATCTCCCCAGGTCATGGTACCCTGCGTGGATTTGAGAATTACCTGCCCTATCGCCGACATGGTGGACATCTTGGATCTAAATCCAAACTGTGTCGATGAGATACCTCGTTTTTTATCTAACACTAGTTCTAATCAATTTTTTATCATGTTCTCGTAGTTTCCCGATGCCATATAAGAGACATATGGGTCGGTATTTTGTTTCCTGTGCCGGATTGCCTTTTGGGATTAGAATTACTTTAGATTTTTTCTAGTAGTATGGAAAAGTACCTTCAAAGAGCAGTTGATTTAAAATTCTCAGTATCTTGTCTGGGATGGTGCAGACTGCAAGTTTGATTGCTTCTGGGAGCTGGGACTGGGAGTATGCCATCCGGGCCCGGTGCTTTCCTTGGTTTCATTTTATCTGTGGCCTTGAAAATTTCTTAAAGGGAAAAAGGAGGTGAAGGTTCAGGTATCAGGTTCCTCTCTGGCTCAAGTGTGTCATAGTGCGGGAACAGTTCCTGAATTATTTCAATGCTTTTTTCCTGATTTAGAGTGTACGGTGTTCTAGGGTGTTTTAGCCCACCTACCACTATCTTGTACCCCTGGCCCCAGGGATCTTCATCCAGTCGATCGCAAAGGAGTTTCCACTGTTCCTACTGAGATATTTTTATGGAAAAAACGTAGTTCTTTTCTGTTGTTTTTGTATTCAATTTCCAGTTGCTCTACGCTTTCAGGTTGGGCCTGTCTGCTGCGAGCCCGAATCAGTCTCCTCCTGGAGCGATTACAATCCGCCCGGAAGGTGGCGATTTCTTTATTCCACCATATCAGCTGATTTATGTCTCTTCATTTGGTGTCTTTATCTATACCTAGTTGTTGAGCGTTTTTTACGACACTGATAAGTTGTTCAGGGTCCCTGATACTGTCTTCTGTAATTTCAAGAGCCGTCGTAAATACTGCTTTGTTCAGATGTCTGGCTGGGTACCAGTCGGCTTTACGTTGTCCCTGCTTGTGCTGATGTTGAAGAATATGGTCCTGTGTAGGCTCATGTTCTCTTCTGTGGAGACTTTCCAGCAGGATACGTTTGTCGCCATCCCTTGGGAGGGAAGGGTGAGGTCTATAAATGATTTGGTTATCTCTGGCAAATGTGGGTGTGTTTCCCTTGCGACACCATGTTCAGAGTATTAATCCACTCAACTAGATATTCACCTCTTGCACCCGTAAAGCCGGCGTTCCAGAAGGTCGACTTTGCATTAAAGTCTTCTGCAAGAATGAAGTTTCGCTTATTCCTGGGATGCCGCATAACTGGGTCGATGTAGCTCTTGTATTGCTACAGCACTTATCGCTAACCAACTTTATTCACATCTATCTATAGATTTTATTGTAAACTCATTCTCTCTGAATAAAGTTATTATTATTATTATTGTTGGAGTGTTATGTTAGGTGAGATGAAGAGTTATATAGCGACCAGTCTGAAAAGTCGAGGCATATGTAACTGACTCCCCTGGTGTGATCTTTAATCCCGCCATTTCTGTTGTTACACAAGATGTAGTACCACCTGCTAAGTGTTTTTTGATGACTACCCATCAATTCGCCATTTCAATACTTTGCAAATATCAAATACCATCATTAAGATCACTTAATGGGTTTTCTTCCAGCACATATAAAAACAGTCTGTGATTTCAGTGGAGTATACCTATTCAGCGTGGTCTGTTAGGTTGGAGTGAAAATTGGTGTTTGGCGAGTTGGTGAGTGCGATTTTCGAAGGGTCTTGATAGAGATCAATTCACGGAAAAACGTCTGATTCAACATAGGTACGTGGACTCCACTCTTCATGCATATTTTTTTAAGGGTCCAGCTAGCCCAACGTATTTTATTTTATATAATACTTTATTTTTGTTGTGTTTATTTGACGTTTCGGGGGCCCATAATATAATTCAATATTTTCGTTTCAGCAGTGCTGTTACATTTTTTTGATTCTTGCATGGTGCCAGTGATATTTTTATTTATAAACGGGGAAAGTCTCTACTCGGCTATTACATATGCATATATTATATATATACAGTGTCCGCCAAAAACTTGGATCCATATGGGATTTTTTTTTATTAGTTGTTTCTTAGAAAATTACATTTTTTATAAAAGTTGGTGCATTCAATTTGACTAAAATACGCGCAGAGCCGTTATTATCAGTGGCGTACGCTTAAGCGGGAATCGGCCGATGTTCTAAATTCACTATAGAGTAAAGTGACATTACTATGGAAAATATCGAAAACATTTATTGAAAAAAAGTTGTTTGCATTTGAAAGATATTCAGTAGTAATACCACTAGTGACTGAATTTTCGCGATAAGTCTGTCGATTTATTTCTAAACGAAACTGAGTTGCTTGAAAACACCACGAGTCCGCAGGACCAGTGGTGTTTTCTTCAAGCAACTCAGTTGAGTTGAGAAATAAAAGACAGACTTATAAGATGAATTCAATTACGAGTGGTATTTTATTAGACTATTTCACGAACAAAGTGAAAGGTCAAAAAATTTAAATTCGGCAGAATGAGAGGAAGAAATTTAATAATAATAAATAATTCAATTTTAATTATAATCATGAAATGTCTATTTTAACTATAAACAATTTGTTTTAATTATTATTTGTTACCTATAACAATAAATTTTTTATGAACATGAACACAATACATTATTCTCGACTATAATTATTATAAATGGTGCAATTGTAAAAAAAATTAATAGTATGACCGTTATAAGGTGAATACAATTTATTGTTGGTATTATTACTTGATGTACTTAGAGTACTCCTATATTCTGATGATGTTCAGCACTAAGATGTACGGTTTCATCGAGTTCGAACTTCCATGTCCAGTAATTTTCATGGCTTGTTGTTCACTAACGACGGATTGAAATAACTGACTAACTGCAGTGGCACGATTAGAGTGATTTGTTATTTTTAGTTTTTTAGTGTCTAGTCCTATCTTTTCTGCAGAGAGTTTTGTCCATTTTGATATTGTATTAATACCAATAGGGCAATTCTTGTACCAATTATTATTATTATTATATTTATTCCACTTGCCATTCACTGTCAGAAAAAGTATGTCATTGGTAATAATTCCTCTTTTCGATATAAGTTTCCGGTATAATCTCACAGGACATATTTCAGGATTTTTCAAATTTTGAGTAAGCCATTTAGTATCTGCACAGTTGTTATCACCAACTTGGCGGGTTTTGGAGAATATCGGGATATATGCAATTCTGTTTGTTTGTTTGTTGTCATTCTCTTCCTTAAAAAAAATGTAACATGGAAAAAGTTGCTTCGTTACCTCTCCAAGCTAGTTCTACTGCAGCTATGTGAAAAAACTTCTTTTGGAGTCCCTCTGGCGTGTCTTCGTCCCATTGTAAGCACATATTTCTTTATTCGTCTGAAGTAATAGCGACAGAACTCATTTTTTTTTTTTCGGGTACAGCTTGCAACAATTTTCTCTTACTATCTCGAGCCGCCCTCGCCTCCTTGAACATTATATCTTTGAAGGGATCAATATGTCTCTATTACTCACAAACATATTTTTCTTATACTAATTTTGCAGTATTGTTCCATATGGTTTTAATAACACCCTCCTTGTAATCACTACCATCAATTTTCCGCTTATTTGCCCAGTCTTTTAGAATGAATGCTAATCTTTCGTTGCTATTTTCTGCATCTAATTTGTAGTTGTGTTCCGCACAGAACGTCATAAATTATCTCTATATATAAGATTTTCATTTTTTTGTGTTACTGGGTGTATTTTCTTCAATATTTTGGTTTATTACTTCGTTTGAAGTAGCACCGAAGCGACTCATTTTGACGTTTGCAGCTACAATTATTTTTGGTCAAACTGTCAAACTTTGCATTGCGATCCGTATCATTGGTTATTTCGTTGAAAACACGATGCTGATAGACCAATCAGAATTGAAAGACAGCTGGTGTTTTCGCGATAATACAAGCTGTCTTTGGTTTCTGATTGGTCAGATTCTATGAAAATTCCAAGGTGCGTGGAATAGTCCTAGATATCCAGTTTAGTCTACTAATTACTAATTTCAATAATTGCTTAATGAGTTGGCCTCATGGAGAAATCAACTCTTAAGCATTTATTGAAATTAGTAATTGGTGGACTAAACTGAATAACTGGAGATATTTTTTAATTGCAAACAACTTTTTTTAATAATTTTTTTCGATATTTTCCATAGTAATGTCACTTTATTTTATAGTGAATTTTGAATATCGGCCGATTCCCGCTTAACCGCAGGCCACTGATAATAACGGCTTTGCGCGTATTCAGTCAAATTGAATGCACCAACTTTAATGAGAAATGAATTTTTCTGAGAAACTATATATACAGGGTGGCCCACCACATTCGCCTCGGTATTTCTACGAGAAATGAAGAGAGTTAGGGAAAAACTTTTAGCACAGTTATATGTGGGTCCATGAGGAGAATATTCCAAAATTATTTTGAAATATATAGGGTGATCCCCAAAAAAATTACATACCAAAGTTATATTTTTTCTTATGGAACACCCTATATTTTTTTATATTTTTAGATACTATAGACAAAATAAAGGTGAGTTACTATTATATTTCCCATACTTAAAACTGACCGTTTCTGAGAAATTTAAAAATACAGACCATAATTTGAAAATTGTTTTCACCCTGTAACGTGTAACGAGCTGCTCGTGATTAAATGTACTGCTTAGCTCAAAGGTTAAAGTTAACTACTACATGAAATTTTTAAAGCAATATTATACAGAGTGGCGAAAAAAATTGCCTCAAAATTTGGACACACATTTAATTAAATAACTTCTTAAAGTTGAATGGAACACCCCGTATTTAGTGGCGTAATTTGACGCAGAATTAGATTCCCTTCAAAACCATATTAGGGTTCCCTATACCTATCTCTTCTGCTTTTTATACAAAAGGCGTTTTTATATTTTACTTATGAGTAATTTTTTTATCTTAAAAATGAAACACACTGTATTGTATAGGGAACCCTAATATAGTTTTGAAGGGAATCTAATTCTGCGTCAAACTACGCCACTAAATACGGGGTGTTCCATTCAACTTTAAGAAGTTATTTAATTAAATGTGTCCAATTTGCAATTTTTCGCACTCTTATAATATTGCTTTAAAAATTCATGTATAGTTAACAACCTTGAGCTAACAGTACATTTATCACGAGCAATCGTTACACGCTACGGAGGAAACAATTTTCAAATTATGTCTGTATTTAAATTTCTCAGAAACGTCAGTTTAAGTATGGAAATATAATAGTAACTCATTTTGTCTATAGTATCTAAAAATATAAAAAATATAGGGTGTTCCATAGAAAAATATAACTTGTATGTAATTTTGGGGATCACCTATATATTTCAAAATAATTTTGGAATATGTCCTCATGGACCACATATAACTGTTGAATTTTCCTAACTCTTCATTTACGTAAAATACGAGGCAATGATAATATATATTATATATATTATTATATATATATATTATATATATATATATATATATATATATATATATATATATATATTTATATACATATATATTTATTTATTTATTTATTGTACATAAAATGATACAAGTGAAACAAAATAAGAAAAAAAATTATACTGAGAATGATACAAAGATAAATTAGGTTAATAACATAATAATAAACAATAATACTAATTAAAACAAGTATGAAATGCACTAATTACAAGATGATACAATATATAAGGTACAATCAATCAATCAATCAATTTATTAGTTAAAAAAGTGTTCAATTACAAGACAGGAACCTACATTGTAACATACTAACTTAGGTAACACGTCAGATGAGCTTAAAAAAGACAGACACCAATCTACATAACAATAAAACTAGGCTGTCAGAAGCAAAAAGCAGTATTTGTTCACAGAAAAATAGTATTTGTGAACGGAACAGTATGCACAAGTTACAATTAATAACACACACTATACTTAACAAGACATGTTAAAAGCAACTATTTTTAAAATTTCATTTCTGTAGAAATTCGTCAACGGAGTAGTGTGCTTTCAGCACAAGATGGTTTTTCAGCTTAGCTTTAAAGGAATGTAAGCTAGAGGTAGATTTGATATTGTCGTCAAGAGCATTATAGAGTCTGACACCAATCGATCCCGGATGATTCTGCGACACTGATAGTCTAGCGAATGGTTGTTGTAGTTTATATTTATTTCTAGTACTATAGCATGGAGTTTGTTGTAGTTTATATTTTAACAAAAGTTGTTTGCAATGTTCTCTCGCATCGCCATCATTAACCTTACTGCTTTTTTGAATGGCGAATATTTCTTGTGCCTTGGATGTAGCACCCCAATGAATTATTTCATAGCACATAAATGACTGAATAAGACTAAAATATACCAGTTTCGAGACTTCAAAGAGAGTGTGTTTTGCAATTGGGAGTAGAAATATGTGTTTACTAAGCTTGAGTTTTATATACTCAATATGATTGCTCCAGGTGAGTTTAGAATCAATATTGATTCCTAGAAATCTTGTGTCAGAGACTTGTCGAATTGATGTATTGTTCAGCTTCACTAGGTGGCTGCTATCTATTGAAGAATTTTTTGTAACAAAATTAATCATTTGAGTTTTGGTTATATTGAGAACTAGTCCATTCAAATCACACCACTCGGAGTTGATTTGTAGCATTCTGCGCATTACAACGCATTGTGTGCATGCTCTCATCTGATATAACGAGATTGGTATCATCTGCCTATACAATCTTTAGAGACAGCAGCAGAGCAATAAGTCGGAAGGTCATTAATAAAACAAATAAACAGCAGGGGCCGAGTACTGATCCATGTGGTACGCCTGTCGAGATATATCGAATATCTGAGAAGGTATCGTTCAGATATACTCTTTGGCTACGACCTTCAAGGTAAGTTACGATCCAATTCAGTGCTGGTCCCCTTACACCATAAAGTTCCAATTTATATAATAACAGATCATGGTCAACAAGATCAAAAGCCTTACTCATATCAAAAAACAGTGCCAACGTGTTGTGTTTGCTGTCAAGAGCATCAGTTACATGCTTTAATAGCACATCAATGGCAGTGCCAGTGGATTTGTTTTGTCTGAATCCGTTCTGACTTGAGCTAAATAGGTTGAGATTTTCAAAATATTTGTATAGTCGTACATAGTAGCAGTACTCACCTACCTTTGCAAACTGACTCAGAAGGGCAATAGGACGGTAATTACCACAGTCTTGACGAGAACCCTTGCCTTTATAAATTGGTAGAATTTTTTATATTTTTAAGACATCAGGGAACACGCCTACCTGAAAGCTGTGGTTGACAATGTGACTCAGCGGTTCTGAGATAATATCAGCAATAGTCGATAGTATATGCCCTGGTATCTCATCGACACCTGCAGATCTTTTTCGACTGACTTTTTTTATGGTTTCTTCAATTTCATACTTTGTTGTTGGTGAAAGGTATATGCTGTTGGCCTTGGATTTCATATGTTTGATGTTGCTTGATGAGGGTTTAATGCGACCAGAACTAATACTAGAGAAATGATTGCTAAATAGGTTACACAATTCATGACTGTTGCTAATGCAGGATCCCATACTATCAGTTAAACTGATAGCATCACCTGCAGATCTGTTCTGATGTTCCTTAATTATATTTCAACATTCCTTTACTTTGTTGTCCGCCACAGCTATTCTACGGTCATTTGAGGTTCGTTTGGCAAGGTTTAATTTTATTTGATAAATTTGCTTAAGCTCTAAAAATTTTTTATGGTAAAATTCACTTTGATTTGATTTATCTAAAATTGACATTTCATTTAGCATTCTACTTAATTCTTTTACTTCCTCAGGCACCCATTTTGATTTATTTTCCTTATTACTTCATGACACTTTTCGTTTAGGAAACACCGCATTGAAAAGTAACATAAATTGGTCATAAAAATACAGATTGTGTACAGAAAGCACCTAAGTGACTTAACACTTGTGCTGTGCTACAAAGTAATATTAATTGATCTAAAATTACAGTTGTGTACAGAAAGTAAAGAATTGAATTTCAGGTAATTTGCGAAGATGAATTTTTTTGATTCTCTCGAGAAGATTTTATGATTTTTTATAGGTTTTACCTTTCGGGGTAGGATATTACAAGTTTGGGTAACGTATAAGTTAAGAAACAGTGACAAACATTTTTATTGAATTTTGGAGTGGGTAGCAATTCGTTTGTAGTGCTTCTAGTGGTATAAGCTGTGGAAACAGAATTATGAAGTATTTTCTTTTTGAATGCATACATAGATACACTGTGAAAATATAATTTTCGGATATTTCTAATGTCTTCTGTATATACAGTGCGGCTTTTAATAGTCCCCCCCCCCATGTTAAGTTTTGAACGGTTCGACGTAGAACAATAAAAAAAAAGAATGATATCACCGATACCGAAATGAAAGACATTGTGATTGCCCGATAGATGGCGGGGGGCACATCAACTTGAAAATTTCAAATAGCATGGGGGGTCAAGTGGCACATCGTTGAAAAGATAATTCAATTCTCTTTTCAACCATCCATTTTTTTTTAAATTTCGTTCAAACTTTTTTGCACAATAGGCATTTGAAATGTCAAATATAAGTGCAGATCTGAAAGGTACCTCAATAACTTTTAAACTGTTTGATGTGAAACAATGAAATATGAAATTTATTGAATGGTATTACCGGTCCTACTCTTTGAGAGAAGATACATTACAATTACTCGACAGAGGGCGCTGAGAGCACATCGTTGAAAAGGTAATGAAATTTTTCTTTCAACTATGGTTGTTCTACGGAATCACAATTGCGAGTGCGGCTTTTTATAGCCTTCCCCCTCACTGTTGACTTTTGAACGCTACGACATAGAAGAACGGGACCAATTATTTTGAATGATATCACCCTACTACTCTTTGAAACAGAAGACATTGTGATTCCTCGATAGATGGCACGGGGAGGGACACCAACTTGGAAATTTCAAATAGCATGGGAGGTCAAGTGGCACATCGTTGAAAAGATAATTCAATTATCCTTTCAACATTTTTTTTTTTTGTATTTCGTTCAAACGTTTTTTCACAATATGCATTTGAAATTTTGTTATACATGACATTTCAAATGCATATTGTGAAAAAACGTATTAACGAAATAGAAAAAAACTAGATTGTTGAAAAGGGAACTGAATTATCTTTTCAACGATGTGCCACTTCACCCCCCATGATATTTGAAATTTTCAAGTTTGATGTGCGCCATCTATCGGGCACTCACAATGTCTTTCATATCAAAAAGTAGTATCGGTGATTTCATTCAATACTTTTTTTATTGTTCTACGTTGAACCGTTCAAAAGTTAACAGGGGGGGGGGGCTATTAAAAGCCGCACTGTATAAGGTTTGTATGGAAAGAGCTTTTTTTCTTCAAAATTATTTTTAGGATATAGTTTTGTATTGTGTTCAGTTTTTGTAAAGATGCCCCCCCCACACCAGAATACCATAACTAAAAACTGTCGTTGCTGGTAAAATTTTTATATTTAGCTTCCTCACCTTTCTTTTTAGATAGATAATATGATTGTTTCACCTTAGATTTTCGTCAATAATTATGCCCAGGTTTTTGACCTCGTTTGTTTCTTTAATTTCATCTTTCATACTTGGAACTTTAATACTGGAGAAATTAGGTCTGTTTGTTGCTGATATAGAGAAGGCGAGACTTGGGTCTTACTAGCGTTCAATGAAAAGCGGTACATACTCGGCCATTTATTAATTGCTTCCATGCTCAGCTAGACATAATTTTTAGTTTCAGACCATGTGTTTCCACTCAAAATCGCAACCGTATCATCAGCGCATGATATCATTTTTGCTTTCCTGTTTAAACAGAGCAATTAATTTATATAAGCTTAAAAAAGTATTGGACTGTTCCTTGGAGGACCCCCATTCTTATAGTCATAGTTTCACTTGAGGTATTGTTTATTTTAACACATTGTTCCCGATTAGTCAAGGAACTGCTAAAGACATCCAACACTGCACCACGTATACCAAAACGTTCCAGTATGTTAAGAAGTAAGCACACATATATATGATGGGTTGTTTATATGATTTTAAATTTGTATATATTTTTGTGAGAATTTATATTATATATTATTATTTCTGAATCCCTATCATAACAAATAAAAAAAACACCGGCTATGTTATGTTACCTTTTTCCTTTTCAAATCCTTTTACCTTATCCCAGCTCAGTCAGGTACGCCTATGAACATGAATTACTCCTTTCTCAGTAGCAGGTTCCTGTAATCGGTGTTGCCTACTATGGCATTGACGATTCCGTAATAAAAGCTGTTCCGTGGAGAAAAATGATGTTAGAAATTGAAAAATAAACACAGGTTTGCAGAAAATAATCAAAATTGTTGGTTTTTATTCAAATCAAAACTTATAAATACCCTACTCTGCGATAGCTAGCTTATAATAGCAAAACAATTACATATATAAATAGTGCAGTTTGGATGTTTGTGACAATGAAAGATTGATGAAGAAAGTTCGAACTTATTATTAGTCTTTTTGCATGAATTATATGAAAGTTCAACCCAAAACAAAGTAACCAGTGGTTTAGAACACTTAAAGTTATTGGTTTATTGTGAAAAATTGCACTTTGGTGAGTTCAGATATAAGTATACCTTGTTGCTGACTTTCTATTGACGTTTCCAGTCCAGTGGACGTATTTCTGGGATCTCAATGACAGCTCACCTGCACTCCTTCAAAGATTTATCCTCTAGGCCAGGTAGGTGGAATTTTTATTGTCTATTTACTTCTTCAGTTATGCTTTTCAAGACTTTTACTCGTTCGGGAATTTTTTATAACGTGTTTTCTTGTATTATCTATAATGCTTTTCTTATAATTCTCAACATGGCTTCACTTTTAGAACTTTTTCCAATCTCCTCCAAAACTTGTTATCTTGATCCATAGCAACACTCACACATTTTTATTTTTTCACAGATTTCCGAATTTGTATCACTTCCTACCGAATTATTTGCTGTTCTGATTAATATTAATGATTTTATGAATGATATCTAATTCTAACTCTTACATACTATTTACAAATTCTTATAAAATTATAATTTTTCAATTTCTGTCATTACATTTAATTGTATATCATCACTTTTCCCACACAAACTCTTTCGAATCCCATTGGTGGGTTTTGTGTTGATGTGAATTGTCATACAGGATGTTCAAAACTTATCTATACGTTGATCTTGCTTAAATTCAATATTTGCCATAAATTTCAATTTTGATATTGTTTAATCGTGGATGTTTGTTAGATATATCGTTGGATATAGATATTTGATACCAGAACTACTTCAGGAATGCCCTCTTTATACATATGTATCGACTAGAGCATAGCATAAGGTACTATAGTAGTGAAAAAGGTAAAGAAAATGGTAAAATAACATAGCATTAATGATGATAATAAAAATAACTAATAATAATAATGATAACTATAAGTTTAATTATTCAACAACATTTCCTAACATAATATATATATAGGGTGTCCCAAAACTCAACGTCATCCTTTGGATGGCTGATAGCCCAGCTCATGACTAACCAGAATATCACAATATGACCTTAGTAAAATATTGATAGCTTTGGAGATATTGGCACCTTTATGAATTTCGTGAAAATCGAAACCTTTGATCAGTATTTCGAGTACCGCAGGTACAAAACTTCATAGTTTAAGATTCGAATTCTTGTTATGCAACCCTAAATAACCCTCCTATTGATAACAGTCCAAAATAAAATTATTGCTACCATACCTGTGGAAAAAAAAAGTATTTGTCTGATTCACGAGTTAATTCATTTTATTAGCTCACTTAGACTCTTCATACTGTGTACAATATGACTATGCTAACCTGGCACATTATGTTGAAAAATTACATATTCAGTGTAGTTTTTGATATGGTATAACATTCTTTATCTTTCACTAGGAGCCTATTTTGAAATTATTTCAATAATGAGTCTGAGAAGGAATCAGTACCACCCATATCACGTGCAGCGTGTGCAAAAGTTGCTTTCTCGTGACTTTGCAAAACGTGTCCAGTTTTGCCAAAGAATGCTGTAGAAACATAGAGAAGACCCAGAGTTCATAGATAACATTTTATGGACAGATGAAAGCACATTCTCAAAAGATGGCTTCATGAACATGCACAATCTTCATACGTATGCTCTTGAAAACCCACATGCAATGCGAGAACAAAAGTCACAATATCGCTTCAGAGTAAATCTATGGACCGGCATCTGGAAAGGTAAAATAATTGGCCCTTTCAAATTACCTGACATTATAAACGGGGAAATTTATCGTGATTTTTTTAGAAAACGAACTGCCTACTCTTTTATAAGATGTACCTTTGGCAATACGCAGGGCAATGTGGTTCCAAAATGACGGCTGTCCAGCTCATTTCGCACGACCAGTGAGAAATTATTTGGATCAAACTTATCCACAGAGATGGATCGGCCGTCTTGGTCCCATTTTGTGGCCTCCCCGGTCTCCTGATTTGAACCCGCTAGATTTTTTCCACTTGGGTTGCATAAAGGAGAAGGTCTATGCAAACCCAGTAAATGATGAACATGACTTAAGACGTTGTATTAATGAAGCAGCTTTCCAAATAAGTGCCGAAGGAAGTACAAGACGAATAAAAAGATCGTTTTTAAAAAGATGCCACGCTTGCATTCGACTTGGTGGCAGGCAATTTGAACACGTTTTTAAAAAAAAAAATGTCTTTTGTTTAGTTGCCAATAAATACCTGTCACTTCAATTTACCCAGTGTTTTCATTCGAATTCCTAATTATTGAAATAATTTCACAATGAGCTCGTATTGCAGTAAACTAGGAATATATTTTTTCCTCAAGTGGAAGATAGTGAATGTTGTATCATGTCAAAAACTACAGAATGAGCAATTTTTTAAAATAACTTGCCAGGCTCGCGTGGTGATTTTGTTTACAGTATGAAGAGTCTAAGTAAGATAATAAAATAAATTAACTCGTGAATCGGACAAACATGTTTTTTTTCTCCAAAGATATTTCACCAATATTTTTATTTTGGATTGAAATCAATAGTAGGGTTATTACAGATTGCATAACAAAAATTAGAATTTTAAACTATGAAGTTTTGTTCCTGCGGCACTCGAAACACCGATCAAAGGTTTCGATTTTCACGAAATTCATAAAAGTGCCAATATCTCCAAAACTATCAATATTTTACTAAGGTCATATTGTGATATTCTGGTCAGTCGTGAGCTGGACTATCATCCTTCCAAAGGATGACGTTGAGTTTTGGGACACCCTGTATATATATATATATATATATATATATTGTTATGTTAGGAAATGTTTTAAAATAATGAAACTGATAATTCATTATCATTACTAGGTATTTAAGTTATCGTGGTTCATGCTATGTTTGTTTTACAATTTTTCTATACTTTTTACTGTTCTAGAATCTTATAACATGTTCTAGTCAACGCATATGTATCAAAAAGTCAGTAATGAAGTATCTCTATTGTCATAAGTATGTTACCAACAATACATTCAATTTGCACAAACAAAAATAATATGGAAATTTAAATTCATGAAAAAACTTTGGATCTCAAGTAGATGAAATGGTATTCAAGTTGGAACATCCTGTATGGTAAATCATATCATCAATCTCGAGATGTCAAAAACAATGTGAGAAAAATAATAAAATATAAAAATTATGAAAACAGGAAAATGTCAGATATGAATTTTAACCAAATTTGTACATATAATATAAGATTAGAATTATATATTGTAAATAAAATCATTAGAATAACAAAAAGTCAGACAGAAAGTGGGAATAAACTTTAAAATTTGTGAAAATAAACAAAATGTGTGTGTTGCCAAGAAGAAATGTAACAAGCTTATATGTAATAATAAACAAGATAAAAACAAGCAAAACTATCCTCAAACGTTATACAACTAATTCAGATACGAATGGGAAAATAAACAAACAAGAAAAAACCACTCACCCTATTAAGATAACAAAAGTCCAGTCCATGCCATTGCCAGGAACAAAAGGGGGTTTTCTGCATTGTCTAAACATGAAAAGGAAAATCAACATAAATTCGATTTTAACAAGGTTGAAATTTTGACAAAAGAAAAAAATTGTGATGAAAATAAACTGATTTTTACATTTTGACACGGAAAAGTCTTGCATAAATTATAACAATAGAGCCCACATACTACTGAATATTCAAACACTCCAAAGTATTAAAAAAAAAAAATGGGAAAAAAACGATAACAGATAAAACAAACTCGATACTAGCAATCTCAGATATTCAAAAACGTTCATTCCAATTGTGAAATATGAATACGAATTGATTTGTTTGAAACTATGAACAGAATGTTCATGAAATCAGATGTGGAATCATCTGCGACTGAAAGATAAACTTTAGTCACTATCTTCCATCGTTCAAGATAACCTTTTGTGGGGTATTCATGTTGAAAAGGGAAACATGAGATCCCGAAGAAAAAGAGGTTTGGCAGAATCTTCAGTAGAGCGAATTTTGACAAATTCAATGAATTATCTTCTACAATAAACTGGGTGCCAGTTCTGAATTCCCCTGAACCCTTCAATGCATTTCACAAAACTCTTCTGCTTGCCTTTCAAAATTGTTTTCCTCTACAGAAAATAAAGGACAAAGAAAAAAATAAAAAATCATGGATATCCCTAGGAATAAAAAAATCGGCTGCAAACCTTAGGTCATTGAACATAATAAGAAAGCACACCACTAATGAGTGGTTTTTACTCTACTTCTATAATTACAGACGCACCTATAAAGTCGTAATAAAAGCTGCTAAGGAAAACTACTACAAACAGAATAGATAATGCAAAAAACAAAATGCGCGAAAACTGGTCTATAATAAACAACCTAAGGGGCAAAAGTACTCATCTCCCCTCCCATATGAACATTGAACCAAACAAACTTAATGAATTTTATTGTACAGTAGCTAAAAAACTGACTCGAGACATAGTACCAATGACTGACCCCTTGCATTATCTCAAACATATATCCATATCAGATAGCTTTTACTTATATAACACTGACATTGACGAACTCAAATCGATCTTCAACCAAATGAAAAATAAAAAATCTTGTGGGTTGGATGAAATATCAGTGAAAATATTACAAAATTTGCCAGATGAGGCGTTGCATGTATTAGTCGAAGCAATTAACATTTCATTTATGACAGGTGAATTCCCTACTTGCTTAAAAACTGCTATTATAATTCCACTGCATAAAGGTGGTCAACTCGAAGAACCCTCAAACTTTAGACCAATCGCACTACTGTCAACCCTCTCGAAAATAATTGAGAAGCTAGTTAAGAAAAGACTAGTATCATTCTTAAATCGACATAATATATTTTCGACCTCTCAATTTGGGTTCCAACCCAATAAAAGCACCAATGATGCTATTTTCAACCTGTTGAAGGCAGTTTACACAGAATTGAATACCGGTGAAGCTGTTGGAGCAGTGTTTTGTGATTTTTCCAAAGCATTCGATTGTGTGAATCACAGAATACTGCTCCAGAAGCTGGATTGCTATGGAATCAGAGGTGTAGCTTATAACTGGCTAAAATCGTATCTCTCTAACCGAATTCAGATGGTAAAATGTAATAATAAATTGTCGAACCCTTCAAATATCGATTATGGTGTTCCCCAGGGCTCGGTATTGGGACCACTTCTTTTTCTTATTTATTTAAATGATCTTGGTAATATCAACATTTCCTGAAAATTCACCATGTTTGCAGACGACACCACAATAATGTGGCACGGAAAAAATGTTGAACTCTTGAAAGAAAATATCACTTCTGATTTGGAGAAAGTTAAGCGATGGTGTGACTCCAACTTGCTGTGCTTCAACATTGAGAAAACAAGCATACCAATCTTCAAATTCAACTTTGATAACCTAGCTTTAGGCAATCAGAGGGTAACTAGCCAACCCCACACCAAATTTCTAGGTTTATACCTAGATGACAAATTGAAATTTGAAGCACACATAAAAAAACTGAGTAAAACATTAGCATCAGGCTGTTATGCTGTTCGAGTCATTACCAATGAACTTGGCCTCAATTCAGGCAGAATAGCGTACTTCTCACTGATTGAATCTCACATAGGATACGGCATCTCCTTCTGGGGTTCCTACTCTAACCAGTTGATGAACTCAATATTTGTACTTGAGCATTGAGGTACTTTTGTAAATGTCGTTCAAGGGTTCATTGTAAGCCTCTTTTTATTGAACATCGAATTTTAACGCTAACTTGTATATTTATTCTCGAAACAGTGTGCTTAATACATAAAACAAAATCAAAAGAGCCAAATAATAGACCCTGTTATATTACCCGTCAACACAATAATATTAGTATGCCCATACCAACATCATCTTTGACAAAAAATTGCCTTATATTCGAGAGTAGGAAGATAACCACCTACCTGGCATTCTCAAGAACACAGTAAATCTCGCACCATTTAGAAATTCAATTAAGAATATCCTTCTCAAAAAGGCATATTACAACCTTCAGGAATTCTATAGTGACAACCTTAGTTAGATCATTATGTATGACTAGCACTGTACACCCATTTATTTATTTTATTATATTGTAATTCCTCTGACTACTGAATGTAGTTTATATATCGTATAAATGTGATTTTTAATTATTGAGTATTGTTAAAATTTTAACGTGTAGTATGACAATCAACTAATAACATTTTACCATGGTTGGAAGTGTTATTAGATATGTTTGTATATGTGATGTATATATTTGTATTTATGAGTAAGTATTTTTATTATTAATTATTAATAATTGTTTATGTCCCTTTCACAAAGCTTTGTCAACAAGAAACTATCTTAGACAATAAAGTATATTTTGATTCTCAATTGAATAGAAATATTTTTCTGTGAATTGAAAAATCCACAATAAAAATTAAGTAATTTTTTGTGAATGTCCAACAGAAAACAACTACTTCCCCGGCTAAAGCCACGCTGGACATTGAACTACATCTGATATATATTCTGAAAGGACCCTGAGAACCTCTACAACTATAAATTATCACCTAGTAGTGTATGACAATATATACCTCAAATGATCCTGTGTTGTCAAGGACGTATTGGCTTTTCTTCATCCACCAACAGGACAGGACACAGAAATACTGAATTTTCCCTAGATATGCTGAATTTTATTTCATATGCGGAATTTGCCTCCTAAAAATTTGAAGAATAATTAATTTCCACACTGTGTCAAGTGAAATATAAAACACAAATGTACCTAGTAGAGTTTCGATGGGAATGATTGAAAAGTTGTTCTTCATTCATACCTTCAACAAATATAAATCAATATTAAATGAAAAATTATTCATGAATCACTCATTTGAATACTAATTTTTGATATTTCATATCAATTCCGAATATTATGAGTTTGAATATTATTTGTGTGGGGTAAATTATATTATGCTGAGTGTAATATGATATCAGGCCACCCTGTCAGCTAGAAATATGAATCCAATGAAAACATGGTCATCCCAAATAAAATATATAAAACCGGAATTAGTTTTTTTCTACATTTTTTTCACCGAAGTTATTATTTAATTTAATATTTTGAAGTTTGGCAGTTATATATTTTTCTACGTTCATGCAAAAACCAAAACTTTATTGAACTATATTTAGTGAAAACACTGGTTCTTTATTGCATTAGTGCAATAAAATGTTTATTGCACTCATCTGTCATTCTACTACAGCGTTTTGTAATCATGACAAACATAAATGTTCAAATCGGCCACTTTTAGTCCATTTTCTGTGATATTGTATTACATTTTAAACAATTGCATATTTTATATTATTTTCAATCATATTTATTGCATACTGGATTACGGAATTACTAGAAAATGCAATTTATCAAAAATAAAGTTTGAGTTAAATTGTTCCTAACATAGGTATTAGTTCCTAACTTTCTCAATGCAAATCGATAGTGTTAATTAATTATGAAATATTTTGCTATTAAATTACGCTTTTTATTTTCCCACACTTAGTGCCACCTAAATAAAACTATTTTAATTTTTGCATGATCGTAGAAAAAATATTGTATGTAACTCGTGCAAAAGGCGTTTATTGCACTCGAAGTGTTGTCCAACTCGGCCTGATGGCCTCGTCAGACAACTTCACGTCGAGTTCAATAAACACTTACTTTTTGCACTTGTTGCATAAATAACTATTTGATATCTCTAGTCACAAAATAAAGAACATCAAATGCATTTCAAGATATTTTGAGTGTAACATTAAATGGGAATATTTTTGAAAAACAAGTTTACATTCGGGAAGGTTAAGAGGTGAACTAATTTTATTATACAATTGAAAATAAGCATTTTTGTTCAAGAATATTTTGTTAACTACTGTTAATTGTAATGAAATTCCAACATAACAATTCAATTAATAACTTACCTCTTCTGAAGAAGAAATTTAATCCATTGGTCATATTACAAAAGTACCTAGTGACAATATTTTCCTTGTTTTCGTAAGAGATTTCTGAAAGCAGGTTTCCTTCAGCTGAGTGAAATTGAATCAAACTGATATCCCTTTCATTCTGATTTTCAATTGACCGAATGTTTTCATTCCTGCTATTTGCTGATGTGGAAAACAAAATCTCAGAACTCCTGAAATAAATACATGGGTTTTAAAAAATGTAATCAATAGAAATAACTAGGTGTGCAGCACAACTATAGGTAATTTATTTTCATAAGATGAATATTTTTTTTCAAAAATGAATAAATAACCTACTCAAAATGTTTATATATGTTCTCTACTCGCTTTATCAAACTTTGGATGTTCCTCTTTATAAACTAACTAAAACTCCTATGAATTGTTTGGATTTAAGGTAAATAGGGTTTTCGTAAACTCAATTGAGGGTTTCAATCATATTTTATTCCTTAGCACAAACTTATCATCCTTCCTAAATAAGTGCACACTGCAGACACAATTTTTGTCAATCAATTGCTCTATAGTGGGATCCCTTTGTAAATTCCAAGCCTACGAAGAGTGAGCCTAAAAAAATAATAAAACTGAAGTGTCTCAGAAATCATATATAAATTCAAATTGTATTGTTCTTTATACTATAATTTATGAGTACTTACATAAAATAAATCATTCGTCTCACAAAATAGAACCTTGCACTTTCTTTTGTATAAATGTTAATACCACAAAAATCTAACCTAAAATCTTGGGCTTGGGAAAATACTGCCTCTCTCTCTATTCATCAGACGGCGACACAGAAGAGCGAAGCTTGATGTAGTAGGTAAGTAGTATTGATGAAAAATGTACTGTTCGTCGCAGAAATGACATCTTTGCCGATTTCGGAGCGGACTGAACATTGTCCAAATAAATTTCTTAGAAGAGTTGCCCTTTGGTGTTGACATCCACTCAGCAATTATTCGAAACTACCTGTGATCTAAGAAATCAAGCAGGCCATGTTGTGCACTGATTGATCCCACACATTTTCAGATATGAGTGCATACACCAGGGTTTCTAGACATCTTAACGTTGACAAACAGATATAAATTAGCACAACACTATATATGTTTGTAAGTTACAAACTGAACACAACCCTGTAGTGTCGATCTGGTAATACTAGCCGTGAAACAAAAACATCAAAGACTCCTTGATAGAGGTTCTGATTTGAGCAAAAATTTGTGAGAGAATACTTAAGTGAGATTTTCAAGGATCGGAGGCTCTTAAGCCATTGTATATGAGCGGGTAGGAAGAACTTGCAAGTCTCTCTGAGTCAAGCGAAATTAGCTTTTTCTTGAATTTTACCAGAATGTCGCTTATGAGCTTTTTTGAGTTATAATTGAGAAAACGCTGCCATGAGTTTTTACAGTCAGCAAATATAAAATATTCTTTCACCTGCGAAAGCCAATTAAATCTAGTGTCATTTCGCTCTAAATCAAGTAGACGTGCATAGTGAATTTTGGAAAGTCTGGTGTTGTCCATAGTTTTCAATTTATTAAGCCAAGTTAACGAAGATTTGAAAATTATGTATGATAATTTAATGCAGTTAGTTTCTATGAACACAATATAGTCCGAGTATTTTTAGGTAAACAAAGAAAACATTTGAAAATGAAATAATTAATAAAAAAAATCTTTTTAAAAACAAGCTTCTATTCAAATACCCTAAAAAGTACAAAATAATTGCTTTGGATGTGTGACGTAGGTTATTCCGTAAGTTCTAGATTCAAAAGCTTGTCGCGCAAAGTTTTCATTTCGAATACAGATGCGACAAGCTTTTGAATCTATAACTCGGATACAGCAACATCCAAACAATTATTGTACTTTTTAGGGTGTTTGAATAAAAGCTTGTTTTTAAAAAGTTTTTTTTATTAAATATTTTATTTTGTGCTTTTTAGTAAGTACCCCTAACACCCACATACCAATTTTGAATCGAATCGGACCATAATTACAAAACTCGTTCGCCATCTTAAATAAATTTGGGAATTTTCATAATCTCCGACCCCGAAAACCCCCACATACCAATTTTGAATAGAATCGGACCATAATCACAGAAATCGTCGGACATCTTGAAGCCGCCATTTTGATTTTATGAATTTTGTGAAACTAAATAAATGCTTGTTAAAACGAACTTCAATAAGCTTTATTATATCAGCGTAACGAAGCAATACCAAATGATAGTGAAGACAACACAATATAGTTTGTTTCCCGATGGATTAGGTTCATTATAGATCCAATTGCCTGGTTGGCTTTCATGACTGTTCCTTTGGCTATTTCGAGGAACAAGGATGAAGAAAATTCTGTCCCTAAGTAAGTGAAAATTCTTACAACTTCCAAGGCTTGGACATTGTAAGTGAATCTTAGGTTATAGATACTGATATATCCTCCTCTGCAAAAAACCATAACTTTAATTTTGCTCGTTTTTATAACGAGTTTATTATCTAATGCATAATTTTTCAGAACTTTCAGTTTGCGTATTAGATCTATTGGGGAATCACCGAGATTCGATAGCATCAATATATAATTTTTACCATCAATGTAGAGTCCTGTTGAGCCATGTGTTCGAAAGTAGTCTTCAATGTCAGCTGTAAATAGTGAAAATAAAAGGAGACTTAACGACTCACCTTGAAAGACTCTTTCAGAAATATCATACTTTCTGCTAAACATGTTATCTTGTTATATTGAAAAGAATGCTCCGTCATAGATGATTCTAATAATTTTTCAACTTATGCCTACTTTATACAATTTTAGCAATAATAGTTTATGGTTAATGCCATCGAATGCTCGATTAAATTCAACAAAAACTGCATAGATTTTTCCCGGAGCCTAAGGGAATTTGCAAGAGAGTTTGATACAACAATATTATCCACACATCCCCTGTTCTTTCTAAAACCGAACTGAGACTCTGAGAGAATAGAATTAGCTTCGCACCAATTTGACAGATGGTTCAAAAGTATTAACGTAAACAGCTTTACTATTCAGTTGATCAATGCTATCCCACGATAATTATTTGGATCATCTAAATGGTCTTTTTTATGCTGTAATGTGATGCTCGTTTCGGGCCATGCTCTAGGGATTATTTCGGAGTCGAAGACTTGATTAAAGAGTCAACAGATATAAAGTCGTCAATTCTGCGGCAGGTTTTTCAAATATTCGTTTTACCCAGGTATAGAGATGTATTGAGTTCTTCAACAGATATAGTTTGCTCTATTTCGTGCATCATAAAAACATATGTCCGAGATGATTTTGGGACTATATATCTCATATCTATCTATCTAAAAACATTTCCACTCCGAAATAGAAATTCTCCCATACTTCTGAAGTAATTTGAAGGGCGAGTAGTTTGCGTCAATACTTGTTCATCTCCTACGAGAGATGAAGATGGGTTGCGGAAACTTAGGTGGCTACCTCCAAGTGGTATCGCTGGATAACGGTGTTGACAAGGAATGACCAGAAATGGTCAAAGCCTGCGGATCTCCAAGTCAATCTCGAACCAAATGCCACCACATCACGGCTTAATCCAAGGCGTCAAGCGACCCGTGCCGAGGGATGGATGATACCTGAGCCAGTCAGGTATCACTAACGCAGCCTCTGGGATACATGGCGACCTCCCAGAGTAATCTGCCTTACACCTGCGCAGGGGGCACCGCAGGTGTGGACGACCCTTTCCCCTACACTCGTGGGAAAAATATGGAAACCAAAACGAAAAACAACCCTGGGGAACTTCCAGTTGAAGAAGACCCAACACCACTAGCGGAGATGGAAGTCGAGGAGATTCCAGTTGAATCGCACTCTGCACCAGAAACCGCAAACCCAACCGAGGAGGGATCAGCAGATGGTCGAACACCTACTGAGAAACTCCCGGAAACAGAGAGCAGGAAACTCTCTGGAGGCAGTTCCGCTAAACCTCCAGAAACACCTGCCCTAAGGCACGTCGCGTCAGAGGTAAATCGTTTACATCTGGCGCGGAGAGAGCTCTCAGGAGCTGCTAGAAGACAGGTGTGGATCGCGGAGGCCAAGGCAGCTGGGGGAGAAATTAAACCCAGGAAACGCCGAAGCAACCGACGCGATCCACACCCAGAAGCAAAAACTGGCTTCCCTGAACGAACTCCCAGCATCGCTGGAAGCAGCCAGAAACTTCGAACAAGAAGAGGGACCGCTCACAGAGAAGTCAACCCGCTTCCACGGAGAGCACTGCAAGGGTGAAGAAACCTAGATCTGACCAACCAGTGGCTGTCTCTGCCCAAGTTAACCCAACTGAGCAGGGCAGCTATAGGGAGGTCACAAGAGGTCTGAAGATGGCTGTTGCTCTGGAGAGTTATCCAGATCACCAGTTATCAGACGACCAAGGGATTCTCCTGCAGGAAGCAATTACCGGGGAAATCCTCAAGTGTGAGCCGGGTAAGGGTCCGAACTTCAGGAACAGCTACGTCTACAAGGGCGTGCTGGTCCTGACATGCTCGGATGAAACCACCAAATCCTGGCTACTCGAGAGTATCCCCGGACTGATACCTTGGGAGGGCTGTCCTAAAAGTAGGGCTAGCCAAGGACATCCTGAATACCTCCAAGGTAGTGGTATGGATTCCAAAGCCATTTGGTAAAATGGAAACCAAAAAGATTCTTCAGCTCATCAAAACCCAGAACATGGGGATAGATACTGAAGAATGGCTTGTCATCAAGAGACAAGAGGAGGCCTCGGGTCTAACTCTTGTCTTCCAAATCGACGAGACCTCCTTGAAGAACCTGCAAGCCAGGGGAATGAAAGCATTCCTGGGGCTAACGCAGGTAAACTTCAAGCAAGTTAGCCGGAACAGGAACATTCCTGATGCTGCGGGCAGTTCAAGCCAACCTGCAGCATAGTAAGGCTGCTACTGCAACCGTGTGCAGAATATTTGCACAGGGCAACACCGACGTGGCCCTAATACAAGAACCATGGCTGGTCAAAGGGCAAGTATCAGGCCTCGGAACATCCAAGGGTAAGCTTATTTATAATCTAAACTGTGGAAACGCCAGATCCTGCATTATTGCCAGGAATGATTCAAACGTCTTGAATCTAATAGAATTCTGTTACAGAGACATAACAGCAATCAAGACGACCTACATCAAGGACGGAGTAGAGAGGAACATAGTACTAGCCTCCGTCTACATGCCTTATGACTCTACAAGCCCTCCACCATCAGAACAAGCGAGGGCTTTGGTTAAACACTGTGAGGACCACAAACTCCAGCTTATCATCAGAGCCGATGCAAACGCCCATAACACAGTGTGGGGGAGCACCGACACGAACACAAGAGGTGGGTCATTGCTTGAATTGATTGTCTCCAGTAACCGGGAAGTACTTAATAGAGGCAATGAGCCAACCTTCGTAACCCGTAACAGACGGGAAATCATTAACATCACTTTGGGCTCTTCTTTGGTGGTTCGGCACGTCGGCAAATGGGCAGTATCTGAGGAACCTTCAAACTCAGATCACCGACACATACATGTGGAGATTGGCTACGCCAATGAACCTGCAGTAATGTGTCGGGATCCCAGAAAAACCAACTGGCCGGGGTACCGAGAGGAGCTCAAGGCAAATCTCACAAACTTCAAAAATGTCAAACCTAACTCAAATACGATTCATGAAATAGAGCAAACCTCCCTAATGTTACAGGAGGCCATAATAACTTCATATCATAACAACTGCCCTTTAAAGCGCAGCACCACTATAGGTAAAGTGAGCTGGTGGAACACCGAACTCACATATCTTAGAAATAAAACGCGCAAACTATTTAATCGAGCAAAAAAAACTGGTGACTGGGAGGATTATTTCAAAACTCTCACAGAATACAACAAAAAAATTAGAGGGGAACAAAGAAAGTCATGGAGGAAGTTCTGTGAGGACATAGAACAAACCTCAGAAAGAGCAAGACTCCACCGCATCCTTTCCAAAGACCCCATCAATCCGTTGGGGACTCTCAAAAAACCCAACGGCAATCACACCAACACTGGGAAGGAAACTATGGAACTCTTGCTCCATACACACTTCCCAGGATCCACTGTCACCACAAACCAAAACCCCAGATATGAAATCCCTGCAAACCTTCATCTGAGGGCAAAAAGGGCAGACTGGGAAGTGGCTAAACAAACGGTAGCTCACTCAAAAGTAGTGAGGGCAATAAACTCCTTCAAGCCTCACAAGTCTCCGGGACCAGATGGAGTATTTACCATACTACTTCAGAGCGGAGTTGAATATCTAGCACCAGAACTGTGCAGACTGTACAGGCTGAGCCTAGCATTGGGATGGCTACCTCAAACCTGGAAAACTGTAAAAGCTGTCTTTATTCCAAAACCTGGACGGGACTCATACGACCAGGCAAAGGCATACAGACTAATAAGCCTATCGTCATTTCTTCTGAAAGGCTTAGAAAAACTGATAGATAGAGACATAAGGGAAACAGCTCTTGTGAACGGCCTTTACATCAAAACCAACATGCCTATCTAACAGGAAAATCATGCGAGACTGCACTTCATCAGCTTGTTTCAAGGCTTGAAGAGTCTCTAGCAAACGAAGAAATTGCACTATGCACTTTCCTAGACATCGAAGGAGTCTTCGACAACACCTCCTTTGAAAGTATGGTCTCATCAGCCACTCGAAGAGGCATTGACGAAACCACTGCAGGTGGATACACTCAATGCTTCACAATAGACTGGTCCAAGCCAAGCCGAGGAAACAGAGCAGGTTGAAATTTCCAGAGGTACCCCACAGGGGGGCATACTCTCCCCCCTTCTATGGGACATGGTTGTAGATGAACTGCTAATTTCTCTGAATAACCAAGGGTATTACTCTCAAGGGTATTACTCTCAAGGGTCATCCTCATCAAAGGAAAGAATACTCGAACAACCTCAGAGCTAATGCAGAATGCACTGAGGACAGTAGAGGAATGGTGTAACAGAGAGAGCCTAAGGCAAATCCGAACAAAACAACACTAATTCCCTTCACCCGGAGAAGAAACATGGGAGATCTCATACCTCCCAGACTATTCGGTGAAACATTACAAGTAGTAGAGCAGGTGAAATATCTAGGGCTGATTCTTGACAAGAAACTAACCTGGAACCCGCATCTAACCAATGAAAGCAAGATAACCTTCATGACCGTGCAGGAGAGCTTTTGGAAAAACCTGGGGCTCAAACTGAAAGCCATGCACTGGCTTTACACAGCGTTAATAAGACCAAGAGTAACTTATGGCTCACTCTTATGGTGGCCAAAAACAAATCAAAGACAGGCAAAAACCAACCTTGGGAAAATCCAGAGGCTTGCCTGTCTCTGTATCACGGGTGCAATGAATAGCACTCCAACAGCTGCAATGGAAATCATCCTAAACCTCGAACCCCTTGACTTACATGTCATTGGAGAGGCCAGGATGAGTGCATACAGACTGAAACAAACAAAAAACTGGAGAATCCGAACAACTGGACATACCAGAATCACTCATGTAATCAATATCGAAGAACTCGAAATGATTTCAGACTACATGCAACCCCTTACTCATTAAAAATTATACAGACTGATTAAACAAAATTGACGGATCTGGATGGGCCCTCGAGTATAGAATCACAATCAACTCGGACATAGTCTGGTATACAGGCGGTTTCAAAGACAGTTGAAGGAACGGGAGCAGGAATACATGGGGTATGGCCAAGAATGGACTACATAATACCACTTGGCAAATGCTCCACGATATTCCAAGCTGAAACACATGCTATTATGGTATGCATTCAGAAGAATCTAGAAAGTGGTTATAGGAAAAAACACATCTACATTCTATCTGACAGTCAAAGTGCTATCAAAGCACTCAACTCTATACAGATAAAGTCTAAACTGGTCTGGGACTGCCTCCAGAACCTCATCGAGCTGGCAAAACACAACAAGGTCACCTTGATGTGGGTGCCAGGTCATAGAGGCATTGAAGGCAACGTAAAAGCGGACCAGCTAGCTAGACAAGCATCTGAAACGCTATTCACAGGGCCAGAACCTGTGCATGGGATTAGCAAAAACCGATGCAGGACCCTGATCGACGAGTGGATAAAAAGAAGACACCAACAATTTGGGATCAAACTGTCGGGCAAATACACAGCAAAGTCATGGTAGGGCACCCAAACCGGACCCTGACGGCTGACCTTCTGAACCTGAACAGAACGAAGGCACGTATAATAGTAGGTCTGTTGACTGGACACTGCGGCCTAAGAATACACCTAAACACCATGGGAGTAGGCAGGGAAACCGTGGAGTGTAGGCTATGTGATGAAGAGGAGGAAACAGCCTCTCATATTATCTTCGACTGTGACGCCCTGAGTAGAAGGCGACACAGAACCTTTGCAGAGATCAGCCCGGAAACAGGCATGAATCCGAAAAACCTTATAAACAGGCTACTAAACCTAATTAAAGGCACACACCTGTTTGAATGAGGAACCACTGACGACAGAGTGATGAAATAGACCCTAGCTGGTTGCAGTGTCAAGGGAAGCTAAGTGCCAACCCTGTCTCTGGCTCGTCAGCTTTCAACCAACCAACCAATTTAAAGTTTTCCAAAATGCACCTTCGTTTTTTGCTTTGTCATATTTCGATTTTTTGTTATGAGTAAGTTTTTTATACTAGTTTTTTTATATTTATGAGGATTGACAAAATTATTCTGTGTACTTTTTAATAAACATTGCTTTAGTTGTTTTTTCAATGTCTTACAACTGAAGTCAAACCAAGGTTTATTATTTATTTTTGAATGCGACGTTCTGTCATACTGTATTTTTTGACAGATCCGATAATTACAGCTGTATCCCAAATCACCTAGCACAAATTTTTGTAAGAATCCACAGCATTCCCCAAAAGCCCCACGTTAACCGAGATTTGCATAGACATCATATATGAATAAGCTTTCTCTTGTTCCAAAATTAATCGGGTATACGTGAAATTATGCTGATCATTGATTCTGTTGACAATTGTTGAATGAACTTCATAATATATTTTTTATTTCTATGCGTTTGGTTTGATAGTTAAAAAGTTTAAAATTTATAATTGAGCTATTTATTACACACCAATAAATATGTGGTTTTGAAAACTCAGTTCTTTTAGGTGTCTTTTCACTTTTTTTTTGTTACTATTCATTCAATCTTCCATCCAGTGTAAAAAATAAATGAATAATCGTTGATAGTTGAGATAAGTAGGATATAATTAATAAGGATCATTAAGGTTTTCAGTAATAATAAATAAAATATAATTCCACATAAACAAAAATATATTACATAAAATATTAGCCATCAAAAATTGTTAAAAGGTACACCTCTTATTCAAAAAATTATTTTCAATAAGGAGCAAATGTAAATGTCAATTGAATTGAAAATACCATAAAATCAAACCATTTATATTTCTACACTATAAGATTCTATCTTACCACATAATACTCATAAGTACCAACCTACTTATATTTTACACCAATTATCTGCTAATGACTAGTATAAATCTCTGGAAGAAATAACGAATGCATCCACATAAAATATTTCAACTGTACATAAACAAAAATCAAAAATAAAATTCGAGTTTTCAAAATATATTAATGAGACTTTTAGATGATGGACACAATAAGTCCCTATTTCATAGCACATGAAACATTTCTCGAAACTATTACTGAAGTTGCTGTAAAGAATTTAAAGAGACTAAACAGACAATCGTAGTAATTGGGATTATCTAAAACATCTGTTCTTTTTATGAAACACAAAAAAACATAATGAAACATTTTCTATATTGTATGATGAGGTATAAAATAACATTATGAATGTATATTGCCTGATGTATACAGTGATCAACAGCAGATATTCAACTAGGTATCAGACTTGAAGAATAGAAGCTTTGTCGAGCCTCAAGATTAAATCTCTTGAGTGATATGTTGCAAGGAATGTGAATAGGAAGCTAATGTTTTTTTAACCTATCTCGCTTTGAAACCAAATTATGTTCTTCAATTAACTTGGACACTAGGATTTTTTTTTCCTTCCCTTATTATTTATTGCACACAAAAAATAAGGGCAAGTTTCTTTACTAACACATTATGCTTATATACTGGCATTAATAAGGAATTTGATTTTGATAATACTGTATCATATCATAGGTACGTGTTCTGAAGTTGAGGAAACTATTTCTGATTATTTGTAACATATAAGTTGCAGCTTCCTTATCTGTGGCACCAGGATTGAATCTGCCCCGCAGCAGTTTTATGGTCTGTCCCCTAAAACAAGGCAATCCAGTGTCCAGCATCAGAGAAACTAGAGAGATGATGGCTTCTTGGTAAGGCCTAAAATGATATATCTTAATAAATCATACAATCAGTGACATCTTAGTTTAATATGAATATTATTTATGAATTCATGAGTATATGTCAGTAATTCAAATAAAATCATCATTTAAAAAGGAAAACATTCACAAATATTTTTAAATTCCCAGAAAAATATTTCTTTCCAACCTTACCAACTCACACCTGATGATATTCAATCATCAACTTGCTCCAACATCTCCTACGATTACCATGCTACAGCAACTAATCAGCTCAACAAGAAAAGAAGAAGATCATGATATCCAGAGCCAAGCACTTTAGGGGACTCACATTCCAGAATAAGGGAGTTGGTGTGAAAACAGCAAGTAGCATTCACAAACTAATCTGTAGACCCATGATCGAATATGGACTCATTGTAAAGCAACAACTAAGAAGATGCAAGTTGCTGAAACATCAGCACTTAGGACTATCACAAGAGTTTGTCACCCAAATAATCCCCTAGACAATCCTATACGAACTAACAGATATAATGCCTATTGAGGACTGCCTGGACTATATCTTCCACAGATTCTGTTCGAAGGCCAAAAATGTAGAACTCTTGGAGACATTTTCAATGAGAAGAGACCCAGAAGCACAATCCTCAGGTACCCTCTTACTACCACATTTCCTTTTTTTTCTATTTTTCTTTTACTCTATTAAAGCAAACCTGGATATCAGTTTTTAATATCACATGAATAAATTGTAACAATAGGCAGAAGGACTTCGGTCAATAGCCTGTTGAATGAGCCTTACCAATCATTTTCAAAAAACATATTTTTCGAAATATTGGATTGTCACGTAACTCGTATTCATTGTCTGACTATTTTCTTCATGAATTTATCGAGTTAAAAATTATTGAAAACGCCAAAATAAACTACTGAATTCAAATGAACCGAAGAGGCGGGAAACCATGTGACGTCAGTGCGTGAGTAATTTTGATTGGTTATACTCTGATAAAGCTGATAAAATAAATAATGCACCTGACAGCATTGTCAAGTCACATAAAATTTATGATTAGAAATAATAAACTCTTGTTTTTCACTTTCCTAATAATATCATGGGTAGACGGTAGACTTACGTGTCTGGCTGTCTTTTCAAAATCTTGTTAGTTATGGATTATTTATTTTTTATTTGTGTTCAAGGATTATGACATTTTCATGTGTACCTCATAAAGGTTTCAATACAATTCATAGAATTCGATTTACTACCTCAGGAACTTTATATAGATTCAGGGTTAAGGTAAGCACGAATATACAATAAATACCTAAGTGAGGAATCCGATTCAAAAATTAATAATCCCTTGTCTACTCAGTTAATCAGGATTTTAAAATTCCATTCCCGTATTAGCTATGTGCACGACAGTGGCGGACACCACATTTCGGGACTCGGGAAATATTTGACAGTTAGATGACAAGTTTTAATAATTTCTATCAAAATCAAGTGAAAAACTTGAGAAAATATGAAACATTGTCGATATCTGAGAGCAATTTATTATATCTGTAAGAATTTAAGGTGAATTAACGTGGAATTATTTATCAAAACATATTTGACAGTCCCGATATTGTTTCACATTTCTGCACACGCTGCGATCAATTTGACTGCACAATGCGAATACTCACTATTAGGAATTGGTATGTACAAACCAATGCTTCCAGTTCAAGAAGCATGAATAATTATTAACTTTTTCATTGAGAAGTGCATAGTGGTGTGACTAATTATTCACTTGGCAACTGTGTTTTTTTCCATCTGTAGTCGACCTAACCTACATTATATTACTTACGCGTTGCTTGATTGGAAACAGGAAATAGAGAAATTATATTCTACATCCCCTTTTCATTCGTTCAAAATGAGTAAAATAGATGTAGGATTCAAAAAGGCAGGATCAGATAATTTGCCAATGGTGAACAAATATTTTATTCCGTATTCCGACAAATAGGAAACATTTTTTTTTGCGACCATTGTCAAAATCCCAAACCAAATTCACAATAAACGAACAAAATCATACACAGACAAAACGTCAAATAATGGCTAGGCTAATGGCTAATAAGGAGGTTATGTATCCATTAACTTTTTATCCGTAGTTGCCACATCAGCAATTATATTTTCGAAGAATGAGTATTATATTAACTTGAATAAAAATTAAGCTTAGATCACGATGTTTTAACAAATTATAGTTATCACATGAAATATATTACGATTGTTGAATGTATTTATGATTATGATAATAAAAATAGCCGCGACATTCTGTAACAGATGTGGCTGAATTTGCTCGATTGTAAATTGACAACATATATGATCTTTCCTAATCTTGAAATATTCCAATCGCTGAATTGAGAGTAGCCAGCAATTAATTACTTATTTTAATTGTTACTTCACGCAATAAATTTGGAGATTTTACGAAGACTTGGCAACTGCGGCGTTTCTGATGGGCTGTAAAGTCCTTCTCACCATTGAAATCACCAGGGTAGGATGTTATATCTCCGGCTTTCTCCAAGAGGGACTGGATAGTATCATCTTTCTGATTATGAGAATACTTCGATCATGTCTGGCCCTGGGCTACATACCAGAGGCATGAAGGCCAGTAAAGATCGTCTTTATCCCAAAACCTAGTTCGGCACATCAGAGAACAATCACTGCAGTGTAATTCACTGCACAAGCAACAATATGCCTAGCAAGCAGGAAAGTCCACGGACACAGCTCTCCACCACCTTGTATATAGGATAGAGAGAGTACTGGCTAGTGGGCATTGACAAAGAGTCTATCTGCCATGCTGCGGCGCGGCATGGGATCGATCCCACCCTTATTAAGTGGATCAATGTTATGCTATCACAACGAGTGGTAACAGCAGAATTAAACTATACATAAAGGGGGGGATAATGACGATCCATCAAATTACAGACCCATCTCTCTTTTATCAGTTCTAGGTAAAATCATAGATAAATTAGTAAAGGTGAGACTAATGATCTTCATGAAACTTATTAACATTTTAAACTCGCAACAATTTGGGTTCCAACAACACAAAAGCACAGGCGATGCTATTTTTACATTCCTCAATAAACTTTACACGGAAATGAACCGGAGCAAAGCTTGCGCAGCAATATTTTGCGATTTGTCAATTATTTGAGCCTTATAACTCAAATCGTCAAAACACATGAAGTATCAGAAACTCGTGCCATTCTCTGTGGAGTCCCCCTCAAGGCTCTGTGCTTGGTCCAGTTTTTTTTCTTCTGTATTTCAATAAGCTGGTTACAATCGCACCTGACAGATTATTCACAATTTTTGCTGATGACACTACAATTCTATGGAATGCTGAAAACGCTGATGATCTCTTCTCTAAAATGGTACGTGACATATCTAAGATCAAAGAATGGTGTGATGCCAATCTACTTTTTTTCAATATCAATAAAACTAACTGCTTATCCTACCAGTGTGCAATTCCTGACATCCCTCTAGGACAAGATCTGATAACCAATCAAAATATGATTAAATTTCTGGGTGTCTACATTGACAAACAACTGAACTTTCAACATCATGTTAAGCAGTTGGGTAATAAACTAGCCTCCGGTTGTTATGCAATGCGCATAGTAGCCAGGGAATTGGACGCAGCATCAGCCAAAATGGTTTACCACGCTCTAATAGAGTCGCATATTCGATATGGCATAGCATTCTGGGGAACTTGCAACAAAAAAAACCTAAATGCAATCTTTGGCTTGCAAAACACTGGCCATCCGATACTTATTTAAAAAAGGTACAAGAGTATCATGTAGGCCTCTGTTCAAGGAAAATAAACTATTAACGCTCCCATCCTTGTTCATTCTCGAAACAGCCTGCTTGGTTTTTAAAAACAAATCATCGTATCATGCCAATGAGGGAACTCCCTCAACTAATTTTATCAAAAACTCTCTAATTTATAAAGCTGCAAAGATTTACAATCATCTCCCTTCAAATATTAGATATATGGAAGATTATAACCTGTTCAGATCTTCCGTTAAAAAAAATCTCTTAGATTTAGCTATCTATGAAATAGAGGAGTTCTTTCATAATACCCTGACTAACACAGTGGCAAAGCTACATCATTAGTCTACCATAAAATGCATACAATTTTAAATAACTTTTACCTATTGATTATACTGTTTTACACTTAATATTATGCGTCCATCTTGTTATGGATGACAAGCAAAACAGTGATCTCTCTGAAAAATTGATAAAAACTTGATAATAAGTGCAATTATTGTAAAAAAAGAGTCCTAGTCTCACTAGACTGCAACAAGTGTTCTGCCAAATACCACCCAAGTTGTGCAACGCGAGTGAAAGTCGCAAATGTAAATGGTAAATTTCTGTGTTGTGAAAGCATTGAAAAAAGTGAGGTTATATTTCAAAAACAGAGAAAAAGTAGTGAAATAACCAAGGATATACTGGAAATGGAGGAGAAAAAGCTCCGAGCGATTATTAAGGAGTCATTCCAACAGTTTTTTAACCCAGTGGAAACCAAAATGGAAAAAAAACTGAAGGACGTCGAAGAGGCTGTGCAGTACATGTCAAACTCATTTGACGAACAGAAAACCAAATTTGATGGTTTGCTGACGGAAATTAAAGCTATTAGAAGTGAAAATAAAGACCTAAAGCACCGTATACAAGCATTGGAAACAAAATTGGATGATATTGAAACAAAAGAGAAAGCATGCAACATTATAGTGTCGGGGGTACCAAAGCAAACGGACCCAAACACAAAAAATATTGTTATCAAGATAGCAAAAACAATGAAGATACAAATGGATAGCAACAACATTTTGAACTGTGTTAGACTTCAAAACAAAGATGATAGGCAGATTCTCGTCAAATTTGGAAAAGTACAACTGAAAAAGGATATTCTCAAAACTATTAAACTGGAAAAAGGAACAACAATTAGAAAATGTGGCCTTGAAGGGGATGATAAGAAAATCTACCTCAATGAAGATCTACCATATAATAAGCGAGATCTATTTAAAAAAACTAGAATGTGAAAAGAGATAAGGGATACAAGGCAGCTTTTTGTGTAAATGGGGTAGTCTATTTAAAAAAAATCTGACCAAGACGATCCCATAAGGATCAGAACGGAGAGTGATCTTTTCCACTAAGCATTAAAACAGATCAAAGTATTAATAAAAAATTATTATAATTCACGGAACTAAATGATATACTAGATGAATATAAAACTTGTAATACCTATGAATGTAGCAGTTTGTCAAATATTAGTTTTTTTGATAGACATGAAAGGGATATTAACTTAATTCATGTAAATATTAGGAGTATATACAAAAATTTTCATCAGTTTTTGGTATTTCTGGAATCTTTAGGAAGGGAATTTGATGTTATTGTCATGTCGGAGACCCGCAGAGTATATAATTTGTGTGATTTTAGTATCCCTGGATACTCTATGTATTTCAATAATAGTACATTAAACAAGTGTGATAGTTGTATCACCTATGTAAAAGATGAAATTTGTGTAGAAAGTCAGCTATTAATAGAAAATAATTTAAAAATTCTTAAAACCGCAATACAAAAAAACCATAAGTTTGTGGATATACTAGCAACATACAGAGGTTTCGCTATATCAAAAGAGGAATTCATACAGGATTTAAATATAATACTACAAAAAATAAAATATGAACAAGATAAAGTTTATATATTTGCTGGTGATATAAACATTGATCTATTGGACATGGATATAGATTCATCAAATGATTATGTAACGGTCATGCAAAGTCATGGTTTTTTTAGTGGAATAAAAGGGGCAACAAGAAAAGTAAATAATTCTAAGTCGTGCCTTAATCATTATTTTATTAAATGTAACAGTGGATTATTTCAAAAAATTAATAGTGTCATTTTAGAAGAAAGCATGACCGACCATGATCCCATCTTATTGAATATTCCTTTAGAAAGCAGCATTATACAAAATAAAAAAGAAAGGTCTTATGAAATAATAAATAACGAAAAAATGCAAAAATTGTTGGGCAGAGAGGACTGGGAAAGTGTATTGCAATGTCTAGATGCGAACCAATGTACGGAGATATTTATTAATAGGCTTATAGATATTATTGTACAGTCTACTAAAACAAAAATAATAAGTAATAGAAAAATTAAGCGGAAAACTTGGATCACAGGTGGATTGTTGATTTCAATAAGAAAGAGAAATAAACTAAAAAAAGAATGCACTTTAAGTGATAATAACGTAACCCTCTTAATAAGGCATAAAGAGTATAGAAAAACTCTTACTAAACTCATTCAAAAAGCTAAGTACTTATACTATAAACAATTAGCCGAAAAAAATGCCGGAGATCCAAAAAAACTTTGGAATGTAATAAAGGAAGCCACCAATGATCGAGTGGAAAAAGTAGAAATAAGGTAAATTAAGGATAGTGGAAACGTAGAATTAAATGACAAAAAATTAATTGCCAATGAATTTAATTCGTTTTTTACCAGCATAGGAAAAAGCTAGCAAATAAAATAACAGCTTGCAACTATAGAAATGATGGTCAGCGCACAATGAATTCATTTTTTTTGACCCCCAGCACAGAAAACGAAATTTTAGAGCAAATCAAAAAATTAAAAAACGGGGTTAAAGGTGGTGAAGACTGTATTTGTTCCAACATAATAAAAAAACTCTAAGAACAATTAATTAAACCATTGTATCACATAGTAAATACTGTTTTTGGTACTGGAGTGTTTCCTGAAATTTTAAAAACTACAATAGTTATCCCACTGTTCAAACAGGGAGATAGGAAATCAACAAATAATTATAGGCCTATTGCGCTAACAAGTTCTATAAGTAAAATAATAGAAAAGTGTTTAAGGCACAAGATATTAATCTATCTGGAAAAGAATAAAATATTGCACCCTAATCAATTTGCCTTCAGAGAGAACAACAGTACCGAAAATGCTCTTTGCAGGGTCACAGAGGGAATCCTAAAAAAATTAGATGAGGGTAAAAAAGTGATAGGTATATTCCTTGATCTGCAGAAGGCATTTGACACGGTGTCGCACCAAATTCTGTTGGAACGTTTGGAACGGGTAGGAATTAGAGGTATACCAAATATCCTGGTTAAATCATACTTATCTAAAAGAAATCAGAGTGTAATCATCTCAGGTGAGGAGAGTGACAAACTAGAGATGGAATTTGGTGTGCCGCAGGGTACAGTGCTCTCGACACTACTGTTTAATGTTTATATAAATGGTCTTATGTATGAATTGGATGGGATTTTCTGTTTTGCAGATGACTCTGTAGCAATAGTATGTGGGAAAGACTGGGAAACTACAAAAATAAATGCTGAACTAGCATTGCACAAAATTAAAAAATGGCTAGACTGCAGTTTGCTTTCTCTTAATATAGAAAAAACGAAGTTTTTAACTTTTTCACTTTCCTCTCGAGTAAAGCCGAATTTTTATAATCTAAAATTGCATAATTCTCAATGTGATCTAGAATTACGATGTAAATGTGATAATGGGATTGAGAGAAAATCCTCGATAAAATACCTGGGAGTAATCATAGATGAAAACCTTAGTTGGAAGGAACATATTCAATATGTAACTGGTAAAATTAGAAAACTTATTTATAAATTCTATGAGTTAAGAAACATTTTATCGTTTTCATCTTTAAAAATGGTCTATTTTTCACTAATAGAGTCAATAATAAATTATGGTATTGTAGTCTGGGGGAGTACAGGAACAACAATTATGTCTAAGCTCATAAATGCGCAAAAGTGGATTATAAAGATAATGCTCTTTAAGAAGAAAAGATATCCTACAGAATCTGTATATATAGATAGCAAACTGTTATGTCCTAATCAATTGTATGTAAAATCAGTTATTAGATTCATGCTAAAAAACACATACTACAGGGAGGATTTAAAACATGATGTAAATACAAGAAATGCAGCTAATAATAATCTCTTTCTGTGCAATCCTAAACATACATTATGTCAAAAGCATATTTATTACATAGATCCAAAGATTTACAATAGTCTACCCCATGCTATAAGAAATAGACCATACCATAAAGTAAAAAAGGAAATTGTACAATGGATAATTGAGACTAAGTACACTGTAACCTTCATGCTTTGATGGAGGAAATAAAAACATGTTTTTGTGATTGTTACCTCAGAATTATATTTTTTCTTTTTATATCTTAGGAATTTTCCTAAAGTATTAATTTAAGTTAGTTAAGTAAATTGCTAAATGTTGTACCCTAAAATAAAATTGAATGTGATAATGTAAGTGGGTGCACACACATTATTCAGAATACCATCGTGTACCGAATATAATTTATTTAGTATATATCAATATATATGTGGTTGTTAAGATATGTAAAATATATTGCTGTTACTAAATAAATAAATAAATAAAAAAAAATTATATTGTGACTGAATTGACTACAAAAGGGCTTTATTCATTTATATGGTTTTAAATTAGATTTTAATGTGTCTGTACATGTACTAGATTTATACTCGAAAGTTTCTTTTTCTGATATACATTTTGTAAGTTTTATCACTTATTATATTACCAGCAATCTTCTAGCTTTGTCAATATAAATTTATTATTCCGACCATAAAGTATATTTTGATTTGATTGCATGCGCCTTCGGCAACACGTGGGGCTTGACACCTAAAACCCTACACAGGATATATACGGCGATTATTCGCCTGACACTAACGTACGGATCCATCATTTGGTGGTCCGGCACCACAAAGGCTAGTCCAGAAACGAACTTGATAAAGTACAACGCCTGGCTTTTCTAGGAATAACAGGTGCCACAAGGACGACGCCTACTAGAGATGTAGAAGTTCTACCCCTGCACCTTGTCATTGAGCACGAAGCCATGCGCACTGCATACAGACTCGAAGGCGCAAGCCAATGGATCGGTACTGAGGCAGACCATGGACACCCAGCTATTTGGAACAAGGCAAAGGAGGGATGTCCAGTCCTATTAATTGAAAGAGACAGTACCCTGCCTGTTCTGGATTTCAGAAAGGGGCCCAATATAGCCATCCCCATAAGGGAGGAATGGAAAGACAATGCGCCCGGCAGACCCCCAATCTATGGATCAACCTGGTACACAGGTGGATCAAGATTTGGGGGCATGTCCGGCGCAGGGGTTTACGAAGAAGGAACAAAGAGAGAAATCTCAGTTCCCCTAGGCAAATATGCCTCAGTGTTCGAGACTGAGGTATAAGCTATATTCACCTGTGTCCAGGAAAACCTCGACAATAAAAGTCGAGGACCTACTGCTATCTACTCGGACAGTACAGCTGCTATTATGGCATTAGGAGCAAATAGGATTGTATCCAAACTGGTGTCCAAGTGGGAATACCCAGCAGCATGGCAATCTCAAACATGGAGGCACTGCTACAAAAGCAGTTCATCAAAACATAGCAAGGGGCGTGCCTCATGAGGCAATCAAAGCTCCATAAAAAGGGGCCATCGAAGAAAATGTCTAAAGAGATCCTGTCACTCAACAGACGGGACATCAAGACTGTTGCTGGGCTCCTAACGGGATATAATCACCTGAACAGGCACATGGCGCTCATCGGGATCACAGATGATCCCCTATGAAGATGGTGCCTGGAAGATGAAGAGACATCATCGCACATCCTCACTGACTGCCCCGCTTTGGTGCACCAGAAGGAGATCAACCTTGGGAGCATAATTCTGAACCCAGAAGACGTCAAGGAGATTGAGCTGAGGAAATTACTGAATTTCGTCAAAGATATCGGCACTCCCAGCTGATTCTCAGAGCAAGTGGGCGCACAATGGTCCCAAATAGAGAGGTCTACGTTGACGGGGTTCTTCGGAACCGAACCACCTTGTGCGAAGAAGAAAACTGGTGCAACTGTGGAGCTCGATCGCATTTTAGGGCAACCAATTGGAGAACCAAAACTATACAGCATACACCCAGTAAAGGACTACTACAAACTCTGAATTTTTTGATGACAGATTTTAATTTATTTCTGTTTATCTGTGCATTTTCCATTGTTTTGTTTACTTTAGTTTTAACAACCTAAGAGCTAGTTTACGTATAATTATTGTTTAAGGTAGTGATTTAGGTTTAATTGATTGCTCAGATTTTGTTTATGAGATCTATATGTTTAACAATAAAGCATGTTTTGAACTGAATTGAATAGTACCTGGAGTGGGTACTGTGAGATAAAACAAAAGGTAAGATACAATGAGCCAAAAAAAAGTACAAGTGTCATCGGAGGCCACAGCCAGACAAACCTACGGGGTGGAGTTTTTAGTGGGAACATCTGAGGTGAGGGCGTAAGGACTCAGGGATTCCTACATTACCGGCAGGTGTTCATAAATGATATTCTCCACCTTCCCAAAAAAAAAGGGATTGGAAATAAAGAGTTGGTCCTTTATGAGAATTAATTTAAAGAAATAGTTCTATAAAGTTTGAGAAGAGAGATTTAAATATTTAATTTGAAAAAGGGAATTTTCCAAAAACCACGCATGTTTAGCCGTGGCCGGAATACACAACCCAAGAAAATTGTTTGATTAAAACAGTGTAATGCCTTACATTAATGAGAGATGAATATATTAATATTTTATGGGGTCATACATTACAGTTTATAAAAATAGTATCCCTTGTACTTTACAACTAAATTCGTTACATTCAAATTTTTAAACTTTCAAATTGATTTAGTCGTATATTTCCTTTTCCATAATCTAATAAAGGACGAAGTAAAAAGTCCAGTACATTTCCGACAAAAACTTACCTCACTGCAAGATATGCTTGGACACACAAATCTGAAAACCATTTGAAAGGTGCTGCTTCCATTTTGCCTCCCATAATCATGACCATTTCATCAGTAAGTTTTATATCAGGTTCAAATCCTAGGTTGCCTCCAGGCGATGATTCAAACATGAAACCAAAATCTAAAAAAAATACAAACTGGATAAAAATGTACCTTTTTCTCCACAACACCCATCTTGTCGCCCTCGTCATTGACAACAAATCCGAAAATAAAATTTGAATAACTACTTACAAACCAGAATGAACAAAAATAAAAAGACAAGAATACAATGTTGAGTTACCGCTTTTTGTTGCTTAGAGTATGTAGAAATAAATAAATCATAAAACCTGAAGAAGTCCCCAGCTATAGACGAAACTTCGTCCAAATGGTATATATAATAAAATCGTTTTTCTGTCAACCTGAATCCAAAACACAAGAAAAATTTCTCCACTTACTATATACAATAAGATTCAAGAATATATATAATCCATTCAAACCTTTGAAAAATAAGTTATTCAAGCATTGTCTCGAATTAGTTCTAATAGTTTGTGGAAATCGTTATTATACCTTGTATAATATCTCTATTTAAAATCACGCAAAATAATTAAAATAAGTTAGTTGAAAGCCCTTGACAATCTTAAAAATAAAAACTATTGTTGAAAAATACAGCCTTTTCTTTACTGACAACCGCTGAAGTGAATTCAACATCTAGGAAATTGAAGTGGATGATGCAATTAAAAGCTGTTATTTTAGCCGGGGAAGTAGTTGTTTTCTGTTATATATTACAAAAAATAACTTCATTATTGTCGCAGATTTTTCAATATTCAATAGAGAATGTTTCCCTTTTCAACATGAATACCTCCCTTGAACAATGAAAGAAAGTGACTAAAGTTTATTTTTCAGTAGCAGATTATTCCACATCTGATTTTATGAACATCCTGTTCATATTATCAAACAAAACAGTCAAAGAACTGTTGATAATGAAACCAAAGTAATTAATTTCGGATATAATTTCGATATTTTCACAATTGATATTGATTGTACTCAAATTATCCAGATTATGCAGCTTATATTCTGATCATTGCTTTCTTTTTGTTGACATTAAGTTTTAGTTTTTTCGCTATTATGTATTTTTCGATATTATTCAACGAGTTGTTTATATTTGTAATTGCATTATCAAGAATATCATCAGAGTCCAACACTCAGGTATCATCAGCAAAGAGATTAAAATTTGTGTGTAGTATATGTCATTTAAATATATGATAAATAAAAGTGTGGTGACAAAACGCTTCCTTGTGGAAACTCCCATTTACAATTTTGTCAGATTATTGAATATTGTTTATCTTGGTCTGCTGGAAACAATAACTTAGGTAACTTCCAAACCAATGCAACACATTGCCAGATATGCCATAATATTTGAATTTTTCCAATAGGACCCATGATCTATCATTTCTAAACTTCTACGAATACCCAAAAAATAAAATAAAAATAGCCACAGAATACTTATTAACATCTAAGGTACTTTTCCAGGGTGATATGATGTATTGATGAAATGCTTCACAAGAAATATTTTTTCATCGATATTGAAATGATTTTCGATTTATTTGTAGACTATTAAACTTTTTCAAGTGATGGCAATGTGTTGATTGGTATAAAATCACAAGAATCCATTGTTATTAACTTGAGGAAAAGGAATAATGGTGCTAATTTTAAACTGATTTGGGAATATACTTTTTTCTGGAGATGTACTAACGAGATTCAACAATACATGTCCAAAATAATCAAAAATTTGCTATTAAGAATTTTCTGTTTGCTTATTTTGTTGTCTCTTTTTTTATGGAGATGGCTCATACTTAATGTGAATTCACTGAATGACTGATTGATAGACCACAATTTCTCATAGTCAATACTGTGAGCAATTTGATGAATACTAGCAACAAAATATTGGTTGAAATTACCCGCAATCTATAAGCTATTAGTACAATAACGGGGTTGAATAACATCAATAAATATTAATTTATAATAACAAAGGCCATTTTGAGGACCATCAGAGAATTAACGTTTTTCTACATCAGTAAGGAAAAAAATAATTATTATTATTACCAATATGTATTAAGTGTCCATCCGTATCCAACATGATATTGCCATTATGCCTATCCTTGATTTGCAGTAGAAAACCAATCACGCTATAGGCAGCCATTGAGATGATGAAGTTTCTCCTAGCATTTTGGAACTCCTTCGTACTTTCATCGCCATACTTTTTCAGGAAATATTCATACATCCCTATATCGGTTTGTCTCCCAAGCTGATCACGGGACTTTGCATTGGGCACACATTCTATGACCCCACACTATAAAAAAATACAGTGAAGAGAAGTGTATGGTCAAACAGTTTCAGAGAAATCAAGCCAGCAAACTGAATTCAAACAATGCACACAAAGCCTTCCTGAGTAGAAATCATGCATGATGATCTTGGAAAAGCTAAGGCAAGGGATAGAGAGGCGGGAAAGTTGAATATTTTTTTAGGTATGAACTAAGTTGAAAAAATTGAAATATACATTACAAATCTGTTTGTCTAAAAGGGTAACTAGGCGGTACTCGTAGTTGGGACAAACATAACCCCACCTAAATGTAGTTAGTGTAATCTTGAAATGAACAAATATTATAGCATTTGAACAATGGTATATTGAAAACATATATTGAGAAAGAAAAGTGTTGAATGATGATTTTGACGAATAATGACAGTGTCAAAGAGACGGTTCTGTACAATAGAATAAATCTGTTCCAGATTGTTCTGTCGGCAACTGTACAACATAAGCAAGCTATACAGTGATCGTATTTGACTACATATTTACATATTTAGATTGCACTGTATTGTAATGGTTGATCCCAATAATGTAAAATAAAAAAAATTGTTTTAATTTCAGAGTTATACAAAAAAACATTAAACATATTTTTTCAAACATTATTTACTTGGAAGATTCTTCGAAGGACAATATTGATACTTTACTTATTATTTTTTATTGGAATATATATACAGTGACCGGCAGAAAGTACGCATCATATGGGAATTTTTTTTAATATAATATTTTGACAAATGTCGATACATGCAATCGCTTCTGCATCAAAAGAAACCCCAAAAGATGTTGTACAGTGCCGTTCGTCTTTTCTTGTTTGGGGAAATTTAAAAATTTAAAATTATGTCTCTATTTGGGAAAATATTGAAAATGTTATTTGGAAAGTTATTTAGAACGACATTTTATAGCTATGTACGAGTTTGGAAAAAATCTGAGATGAAAATAAAAATCAATTTTGCCATAAAAAATTAATTTGGAAAAATACATTTCTGACAAAGAAACTCATTAGTAAAGCCCAAGAGTAATATTTTGAATAATATTTTGTAAAGATTCACCAGCTACTTCTATTTTATTCGAAGAAAATTTTAAATCTGTGGATTTGCCATGTGTTCAGCTGCTTCATAAGAGGTCACAGAAATATCTTCAGGACATTATAATCCCGATACTGTTTATTATTGACAAAGAACCATGTATCTACAGAATTTTAATATGAATTTTTTATTATAATGTCCTGGAGATATTTTAGTGATCTCTTATGAAGCAGCTGAATACATGGCAAATCCATAGATTTAAATTTTTTTCCGAATAAAATAGAAGTAGCTTGCGAATATTTACAAAATATCAATTAAAATATTACTGTTGGCCTTACTAATGAGTTTCTTTGTCTGAAATGCATTTTTCCAAATTGAAATTTTTATTATGGCAAAAAATTTATTTTTATTTTTTTATCTCATATTTTTTTCAAAACTTGTAAATAGCTATAAAATAACGTTCTGAACAACTTTTTCGAATAATATTTTTCGATATTTTCCCAACTAAGTGTGTTTTGAAACATAATTTTTAATTTTTTTAAATTTCCCTCCAAACACGAGAAGATGAACGGCACTGTACAACGTCTTTTGGGGTTGCTTTTGATGCAGAAGCGATTGCACATATCGATATTCGTCAAAATTTATTAATAAAAGAATTTCCCATATGATGCGTACTTTCTGCCGGTCACTGTATATATATATATATATATATATATATATTCCAATATTGTTATTTGTTTGGGTTACTCTGAACGCACTAGAAGTTTGACTTTTGGTGTTGTGGATTGGCCTATATTGACATCTGTTGGTGACCTATCAATGTTGCACGAAATTTCTTGCCTTCAAACTCCACAGCACTAGGTTGAGTTTCACTCCGCAAATTATAGATGTTGTTTGGCAATGTTTTTCAGTCAAGATGTGAGTAGCAAAAGTTGAATTTGTTTTACCATTGATAACATGTATGGATATTTGTTTCTTGACTGTTCTGTCTGTTTGGCATATGTACAAACTTTTCAGATATCTTGGTCACGTCTTTGTTATTTTTAGTTGATTAATCGAAAACATCAGTTTTGAATGCAATTGTTTTGTCATAAGAAACCAGAAATTTTCTCACAAGGTTTTCCAAAATATGTAATAACTTAAAAAATGAGTTTTCCTCGTTTCAAGTTAGAAATACTTCTTGTAACCTGAGTTTTTTCAAAAGAATCTATAATGTTTGAACTATAACCATTACCAATTGCAAGCTGTTTGATTAAAAACTCAAATCAAAATTTCTACCAATTGTCTGCACATTTCTGGGTTATGATTACAGAATAATATCAATATAGTATACAAAACTAATAATACTTTGGATAAACTAACAACTTGGGAATAACAGAAACAAGACCAATAAAATTTTAGAGAAAATTAACTTGTATCGTTCTCATTTGCACACGTCAAACAGGCAGAACATTCAAGAAACTAAAATGTGAATGAAGAAACAGTTTTATCAGTGGCAAAACAAAATTAACTCTTGGCACCCACCTCTTGACCGGAAAAATATTGTTTGGCTAACGATATATGGTTTTGTAAACTCAATTTAGCAAAAAACATATAGTGGTGTTTTTTTAATTCAATGAACCACATGACATATTTGATTTCCATATATAGCATAGACCGAAATTTGTAAAAGGTGGTTTTGTTAACAAAAAGAGCTTACAAAATTACTGTAACAAAATGTACCAACCCCAGGAGCTGTAGCAACCACTCTATAAGGAAACAAATACAACTCCAATCCAACTGTTTGAAATATATTTTTAAAAATTCCAATGACTTGCAATGCAAGCATATCCTGCCTAACATCATCTCCCACTTTGAAAATGGCAGCTTGCCACATTTCTGGTCCAAAACTTTGCTGTTCTCTGGTCTAAAAAAAAAAGAAATATTGGATATATTCTGTTATATGTTCTTCAATATTCTAACCTGGTTGTTTGAAAAGGCCATAGCAATGTTTTCCAGCTCGTTGATACCACATCTAGCTACCTTGAATCTTGCAAGGTATGGAGCTTTGGCAGCACTCTGCATCGGTGTACCACTCTTGTAGTCTATATCAAGGACCATAGCTTCTGGATTACTAGGTAAATAACATCCAGGTTGAACCTAAAAAAAAAAAACATTAGAATCATTTTATTTCAGAAAAATGTTGGGTACCTTGATTTTGCACAAGGCTTCTAAACAAGCCTTTTTTCGTTCTGGACCCTTAGGAAAGGGTCGAATTTCACCAGAAATATTGGTAATTTTATCAAAAAAGTCGAATTCTCGTTCGTAGAAAAGTTTTGCTGGCCCAGATAAATCCCCCGCTATGCTGTTTGTTATAGATTCCAAAGCTTCGAACAAAATGTCTGAAAAATGAACAGAAAATATGCTTTATTGCTAGAAGAAAACAATTTTTATGGAAAAAGTCATTGGGGCATGAATAGGAGAAAAAATGCTACACATACAAACATATTATAACTTCGATAAATAAAAACAACAAAATAAAATTCCTAATTAAAAAAATTCCTGTATATAATGTATAAAAGAGTACTAACACAAGCAAGCACATTGAAATAATAGTTAAATTCACCAATTTTTCTAAATAATGAGCCTGATTGAATTTCTTCCGAGTTACTGTTAAGCAGTTATATATTTTCCTTGACAAGGTTATTTGTGGCTAGAGGAAATGTAAATCTCAATTGCTGGGATGAGCGAGTATTATAATTAGATGATACACCAATATATTTTTCACAATTCATGTGGATCAAGTAAGATGTTTCTAATATGAAAATCAAAATTACTGTGAATATCCTCTGATGTTTTATTAGCTCTTTACAAGAATTGCCCAGTTTTACTTCGCAAATAGCCTTATTAGCTCTTTTAAGTTTAACCTTATTAATTTTTCATTGCACTCTGAAATAAATATATCAATGGTAGGTTATAACCTTTTGAGATCGGACAGAATACAATTTTGTGGAGCGGAGTCGCTTTCTATGTAAATAAGGATATATTGTGTTCCAGGCATCTGGATAAAAATTAAAACAAAAAATCTAAAATAGCTATTGGAAATATATATAGATTGCCTTCAGATAACGTAAACGAATTCTTGAATGATATCGAAGAGTCACTATCTCTAATTATACCCAATGTTGATGACATCATTTGTGTAGGCGGTATGAATATAAACCTTCTTGAACCTGATAATCTTCTTAGCAAAATGCCTTTGTGCCTATGATTTTGAACAGTTAATAAATGAACCCACTATGTATATTGTTCATTGCAAGTAAAAAAAAATCAAAAAGAGAAATATATCACTTTTAGGGACTTTAAGAACTACCAGTATACAAGCTTTCATGAGAATTTGACCAACGCTCGCCTCAATGAGATTTTCATATAAATGACATTGATGAAAAAGTTATTTTTTTCAATAATACTTTGTTGTCCATATTCGATAAACATGCCCCTATCAAAACAGTGGGTGTTAATAATGCAAAAACACCGTTGTTAACCTATCCTGTAAGAGTTATGATGAAAGAAAGAAATTATGCGTTGGCCAAATTCAAAAAGACTTCTCCTACCAACTGGGCGCGTTATAAAGAACTTGAAATTTTACATTGGCCGCCATTTGCAGCGAAAAAAAGTCTTTTACGACAGAGTTTTAAAAACTAACAACTCCAAACAACTTTGGAAAGAAATCAATAAAAACATTTTGAATATAAATCCTATTATTATTCCTGATTATCTAAAGAATCCAGAAGTTATGAAAAATATTACTTTTGCTCTGTCATTGTGGATTAAACAACCGATAAAGAATTGCTAAAGAATATATCAAACAAATTCAACTTGAAATTACTCCACTTCTATGCTCAAGTACTATAGCCTTTTCATTGTTAGATATTCAAGACATATCAATTATTGTTTAGAAAAAGCACACTTAGCAAAGCTGTGGAAGGAAGCTATTGTGAAACCCCTTTCCAAACTGAAAAATCCTATGAACTTGTCAGATCTACAACCAATAAGTCTCTTACTAGCATGTTAAAAAATTATTAAAAAAGCTATTCATATCCATCGCACACATTATATACTATCAGTCTGAGTTTCGAAAGGGATACAGTACTACAACGGCATTATTGAAGGTAAGTGTTGGTATCGTTCAAAACATTGATAAGATAAAATGCCACTTCACTTATATTATTAGACTTCTCAAAAGATCGAATGCTATTTTATTCAAATAAAATGCAAAATAATATAGGAGTACCCCAAGGGTCTATTTTGGGACCATTGTTATTTCTCATATATTTAAATGACATTGTAACCATAGCAGAAGAATGTAAAATTCACTTATTTGCCGACGACACCCTACTGTACTTTAGTAGTAAAGATGTACATGAGTGTGTTGATACTATGAACGCTAGTCTTGAAAGCGTGTATAGATATTTCTGTGCAAATCTGCTAAAGGTGAACGTAAATAAAACAAAATGGATGTTATTAGGGAAACATAAAGATCATACTAATGAAAACCTACTTCTACGATTGAATGACAGTGATATAGAAAAGGTAAACAAATTCGTGTACTTGGGTGTAACTATTGACAGTAAATTAAAATTCAAGGAACATGCTAATCAGATTATCAAAACAGTAGCTTACAAAATCAACTATTTGAGAAGATGTTCCCCATATCTCAGTCAGTGGTCTAAATTATTAGTATATAACTCCATAATCCTTCCACATTTAAATTATTGTTCTACCATTCTATTTTTTCTCAATCAAAATGAAATAAACAGACTACAAAAGATGCAGAATCGTGCTATGCGAATAATCTTACAATGTTCGAGGATAACACCGATAGCAAATATGTTGCAAACCCTTCAATGGCTACCAGTGAAGAAACTCTTCGAGTACCTAACACTAATCTTTATTTTTAAAATCAAAATTGGATATTCACCTGTATATCTACAGAATAAATTAACTTATGTGGCTGACATACATGAGTATGTCACAAGAAACAGAAACAACATAAATGTTGAAAAATATAAAAGAATAGTACACATAATTCTTTATTTTATAAAGGAGTAGATTGTTTTAATGACCTCCCACAAGAAATTAAAGAGAGTGATTCGATAAATACTTTCAAAAGACGATTGAAGGATTACTTAATGAAAAATTAGTATATTCTTATGTATGACTTTTTTATGTAAATTTTTATCTATATGTATGTATTTTTAATCAGGCTGTTTGTATTTTTTTCATGTTAATTTAATTTAATTTATAATGTGACAATTATTTATATTTAAATGAATTAGTTTTTCAACTAAATAAAGATATATATATATATATATATATATATATATATATATATATATTTATATATATATATATATATATGTATATATATATATATATATTTAGTCATTAACTTCTCCTCTCCAAATTGAAATATTATGGATGTTCCCCAACTTCATTAATCTCATGGAATCTTTTTTAGTTGACCGATCTCAGAAACTGTACTTAAATGATAAAATACTTCAAGCTTTCACAGATGACACTGAAAAACACCATAGTGCCATACGCAAAAAAATGACCTTGAAATTATTTACCCTTTATCTGCAAAACACAACCATAAGTTGAATTTAGATAAATGCTATGTAATGTCCTTTGGTAACAAAAACCAAAGACTATTTTAAAGAGCATATTAAACTCAAAATAGGAGACATACTCTGATCGGCCGACTCATTTAGAAACGTGCGTATTACTTTCAATGAGGAACTTGAATTCAGCAAACATAATAATAACCTGGAAAGTTATCTAGCCAAGTACAAAAAAACTGAATCACTTATATTATCAACCTTAAATTATGGAGATTTTGTCTACGTTCCTTTCTTAGATTACACTAACCAAGCTAGAATACAACGTGTACAAAACTCTTGTTGTTGCTTCATCCTACGGTTTCGAAAATTTAACCACATCTCGAAAGCTCTTGCCAATCTTTGCTGGGTACCTATGTCAGTAAGTAGGGATTATAACTATTGTAAAATTACATATACCATATTGGAATTTAAAATACTGTAACGTAAATAAACTTAACTTGGTTTTAATAATTTATTTCACACTCAATCTACAACTTAATTTATATTACTACGTCACTGTATAGCTCGATCGTATGGGCTCGTTCAGACTGTCTACTCCCTCTTGAGGGCTGTCTATTTATCTCCGATACAGCATTCTCGATGTTTCGAATTCGGACGGTTGGCGACGGCATGTTCCAATTGTTTCCAATATTGACCGTTGTTTTCCGCGGAAGAGCGACTGGATGGTTCTCGAATATCTCCGGGGATGATCTCATCGCTGTCGATGGCAACGTGTGAGGCGACAGGTCCGGCCTAGGTTCGTTACATTCCCCCTTCTTAAAGACATTTCGTCCCGAAATTTCATCCTTGGAGTGTGACGATATCTGCATGACTCCCCATATCTGCACCGTGAAGTTCGATGGAAGTAACACTCCACGGTCTTCATGATCGGTCGTGGAAGAGGGTTACAGCAAACCAAAATCCTGACGCCGCTGGATCTGAATATCGCCTCCAGTATACTTCTTATGACTCTCCAGTCCAACCCATCAATACCACAGGATAGTTTTGGAATTGCTAGATCCGCCAGATTCTGGTCCACCATAGTATCTCTTAGTTTGGTGAGACTCTTCCAGACATCTTCATAGGACGGTTTATCTTGGGAATGCCTCTTGGTAACTAGGTAGTAGATGTTTCTCTGGCCTTTCTTCAACTGTAGCACCCCACCAACTTCTGGATTCTGCTCCCGCAGTGTTTGGAGTTGACCAAATTTCTTGGAGAACACTGCGGCGATGCCCCTGGACATTTGAAGATCTTCTGCCACACAGTGCGCTAGTGCGTAGTCAGCAGGCACCTCGAAAGGTCTCGTGACTCCTCTCTAGTAACCCCATGTAGAACTTTCTGCCCGTTTGAATACAAGGACATAAACTTCTCGAACGTCATATCATCCTCCGGTGGCTTGAGGGTGCGAACTTGGTCATGGTTTCCAGCGTAAGGGCCAACCTGTTGAAATGGACGACCCTTGGTTTCCCCGGGGTGGCTTATGGATTCGGTACACAAGGTCGTTTATCCTTTTCACGATTTTATACGGGCCTTCCCACGAGTTCCGCAACTTTGGTGATAGTCCACGACGACGTTTGGGGTTGTACAGCCAAACCAGGTCATCAACCTTAAATCCTCCAGCGTCGGCTTTGATGTCATAGGTCTTCTTCATTTATCGCTGGCACTCTGGATGTTCAACCGGACTCGTTCGTGGATGTCGTCCATTCTCTGCCGAAGTTTGCTGACGTAGTCCTCTCCCGCAGTGTCTTGTCCTGGCGGTATCCCAAACTTCAGGTCACAAGGCAGTCGCAGTTCTCGGCCCATTATAATACTAGCAGGAGTTTGACCGGTTGACTCGTGTACTGCGGATCGATAGGCCATCAGGAACAAATGAAGATACTGGTCCCAGTCTCTTTGATGGTCAGAGACAACCTTGGACAAGTGGCGGTTGATCGTCCTGTTCATCCGTTCCACCATTCCATCGGACTGCGGATG